>BQNB010005117.1:0-18431 GCA_026074375.1 Tanacetum coccineum
ACTCGTTCGGTTTTAAAGAGTCCAACTCATTTGACTCTTGACGAATGTTGTTCGTTCGGTGCCTACTAGTTCTCACTCGTTCGGTCTTCAAAAATTTTGCTCGTTCGGTTATCTAAGTGTTGAAGGTCGTTCGGCCCAAAGGAGAATGCACTCGTTCGGTCCTAGTCGTGATGCTCGTTCGGTTGTCTTTGGATTGTTACTCGTTCGGTGCTTTAAAATTGTGACTCGATCGGCTCAATCTTAAAAAGTTACTCGTTCGGTGGTCCTTGAAAATTATCTAGATCGGTTCCTAGTTCTCAAGTGATGTTACTAGTTTGGTTCCTCTTGCTAGAAACGTGACTAGTTCGGGTCTTCAAGAGTGTGCTTGTTGTTCGACTCGGCAAAAAAATCAAACACTTTATGCGCACCTAGTTCTTCCCTTCTTGTCACACTCGTTTGTTTCACGCCGTTACCACAAATAAGCTAACTTACTTCAAGGATGAAACGTGTAAACAAAGAAATAAGCCGAAATGTTGTTGAACCAGTAGACACAAAGAACTGTTGTTGAACCAAAGAAATGTGTAAACAAAGAAATGTTAACTAAGATAAAACGTGTAAACAAAGAAAGTTGGATTTGTTTTTTTTTTATAAAGAACACTTTTTGTTTAAAAAAAATAAGCCGAATGTATTAAGCTTAAAAAATGTCCGAATAAGCTCAAAAAAATACCACAAATAAGCAAAATCTCAATCTTACAAACATAATCAAACACTAAAATAAGCACTAATCCACAATCATTGGCTCTGATACCACATATTAACCAATAGACCTTGATTGATGATTAGTGTGTGAAGATCAATGTGTAATTAGTGTGTGTGTTTAGAGAGAGAAAATACCTAACTTGCCTTTTGATTAAATGAAGTTGTTACATCTAACCATGGCATAAATTACTATTTATAGCCCTTGGTTAGCTTGTTGACTAAACTTTCCTTACTTAACATATTTAGTCCCTGCACTTTATAATAGTGCTTACAAGTAGAACATTTCTTTATTTCTAACAATGATGAAGAACGTCGTCCTACCGTTCTCGAAATCGATGAAGAAACCGACGTTTACTTTTATGAGTAAGCATACGCGTATCACGAACAATTGGTACACGAAGAAAATCGTCTACGACTTACCCGGATCCCAATCAATCGTGACCGAGAGGAGGCCGAAGAACGATTGATGGTCGATTATTTCAATGATCATTGCAGGTATCCCTTATATTAATTTCGAAGAAGATACCGTATGAGCCGAACACTATTTTTAAAAACTACGACACTAACTTTTTTTCTCCGTAATTTAGACTTCCATGCCCAGCGCTTCACTATCTTCGCTTTCAAAGTAATTTTTTTTTTTCCGTATAACCTTGACTTTCCCTGATGGCTATCGGAGTAACGCAGATGTACTCCGTCATCCGCTTACTGCGTCTCTTAAACACGGGCACTCCCTTCTTTCCTTGCTCTTGTATTCATAGTCCGTGGCGATCTTGACTCTTTCGCGTCTCAACCTATGTGAAGACGCTAGGGATTGTGCGCGGGCTGCGAAAGGCGTCCCGGTCTTCTTGGCGTAAATTGTCCTGGACTCAGAATACGCTGATTCTGCGCCCTATTGCTCTTCTTCGAGCTATCGCCCAAAGTCAACCCACGCTTTTATTATTTCCTCCAGCTTTTCTATCTTTTTTCTTCTCAACTCATTACTATCTGCCATAAATTGGTAGTAGTTTCTCAATAGTGCTTCTCTACGCAAGAAACTCTCGAGATCTAACAAGCGGATGTAGTACTCGACGGAGTCCTGGAGGGTTTTGTTTGGTTTCTTATCCCCTTTCGTATTCATCGCACATCAGACATGGGATGACAGGGGTAGGTTGTTCGTATTGCTCATAGTGAGTATTTTCAAGGAACGCGGTTATTCGGGTCCCACGGATGGCGCTAACTTGTTAGTACAAAAACCGTGTATGGGGGTGAATGTGGGTCTAGATCATTTAGTGGGATGGGCCGATGAATGGGCTGTGATGTAGATCTTGTACTAATCCAAGTATGAGAGAGAAGTCTGGCACAAATAAGAGTTAAAAAACCGTTAGCCTTACCGCAGGGCGGACCCCGCGATTAAGCTCCGGCGTGAGAGTAAGTATACAGTTGACTTTCATACCATTTCCTTTTAGTTGTTTTTATATGACCCATTTGAGATGAACCACCCAAATTGACCCATTTGTTGACTTTCAGGATTGTAGTTGTGATAACAGTGCTCATAACCTTTGATGGTACTTTTTCTGTGGTTGTAGGCCCTAAAGAAATTATAGAAGAAGTTTATGACATTTAATGACTCATGAATAACTTGTTTGCAAGCAGGTACTATTTATATCCTTTTTAGATTAGTCAAAAAGTTTTATTTGAGTTTCACTACTTAATTTTTAATTCTGCTACAGATGGTATGTAAATTCAATTTTATCTCATGTTTCTCATTGCTAAACACTACACACTAATCTTCTTATACGCTGTCGTAACCTCCGCCTAATGTATTATTATACAATCTATTCATTGCAGATGTTGGAACATATTTCGCCACTATGATCTCTGGCATGTGTCATCTTTTTACCTTTTTTCCATTTCGCCACTATAAAGCACATTAATTGTGGAAAATTACCCAACTTCTTTTTTGCGTACACTGTTATCTACAATTTAGTCACAAAGACATTATCCATTAAATGATTAGAGCTACTTGCACCCATATATACGGCCCAATATTCTAACAATGTACACTAAGATTGTTCACACAAGCTTTCGCTTTTTTTTCTTTCAGACATAGGTTTATGTTGCATTGTTTCCGTTATCATAAACTGCAGTTCAGTTTGAAGGTAGAGGCAATTTTCCAAAAAATGGGTAAATACAATAAAAATTTAAAAAATAAAATAGAAACCCGAATCACGGGTAAATTTGTTTGTTTACTTTTGTTTGTTATTTTTATTTTTGATTATGCTTCTTCTTATTCATATTTCTAATGCAGTTTTGATCATATCTCCTCTTCACTTACTGCTGTTTGGCTTCTCAACAGATTGAAAGAAAACTACGCATGAGATGCAAAAAAAACTTGAGTATGGCTAATCTTTTATTTGAGAGTGTCTCTTCGTTTGCTTCCTGATATGTGGTGATCGGATTTTGAACACATATGTTGGGACGCTGTTTTGGGCTACAACCTAATTCAATTATTGATACTGATAAATTTGTATATTCTAACAAGTAGTCAATTTTATTATCACTATATATATACAGGGATAACGATATGTATTATTTGCCGAAATGAATTCCTTCTTAGAATTTCGTCCTATTTTTATTACTTGCCAAGATATAAACTTCGAACAATTGGGAATGCGAGTGTAAATTTTCAATGTAAAGCTATTACATTTGAAATCCGATTTTGACCCATTCACTTTGATTGTGTTATTTCTGATGGTAAAAATGAAACTTTTTAGCTTAAAATCAAGAGGGACAAAAGAGGCTCGAGTCTTGCACAAGTTATGTTCTACATAGGTTAAGGTCATATTGTTTAGGTTGTTCTTTTGAGAGTGCATCAGTTTCTTTGCTACTATGTAAAGAAAAGCTAAATATGTTCAAGTGGTTCTTCACATATGGATGCGATTTGGTGCAATAGATACTTAGAGTGACATATATTAAAAGGTTAAACTGCAAAATAATCGATTTAGTTTTTATTTTTTTACACATTAAAAATGTTCGCCATTGAATATCATATTAGGAACTTTTGACAATCAACATCTCTTTGTCATCAAAAGTCTAACACTGCGTCACTAAGGATTCACGATAGTGATTTTTTCTCGGTTATCAACCAAATGTCGAACACCCGTTTTGATAAAATCACTCTCAAACACCATGAATCAGGCCATCACGATCCTGACCACCATGTTAGTTGGCGGATGGTGGATAAGGGTGGTGGTGGTTACTAACCGATCTCGATCCGACATAAGGTTGTGGTCACAAATCTACCACATATCCAAAATGATGGTAATGGACAAGAGAGGTGGTGTAAAAAGCAAAATTACGATTTTCAGTATTTTGTGGTATTTCATTGTGTTTTTTTTGGGTTAAGTCAATAAAATAGAAACAAACTTACAAAAAAATTTCGAGTTAGTAAACGAACTTATTTAGTTATCAAGTTAGGCATTGAAATCGGTTGGGTTATACATATTTATTAAGTATGATCGGTTGGGTTATACATATTTAGTAAATATCATATATCAGGATAATTTTTTCTATTGATAACTTGAATATCAATAAGATGATTGGAATGTTTTTTATACATAAAGTGAACTTTATGATAATTTTTTTGTGTAAAAGCCGTTCATGTTGAATTTCTAAGTTACTGTGGTCATATCATCATGTATAAAGGTATTGACTATAAAAATAGTGGGTATCTCGAAAACGACAAACAAAAACTCTTGGTTCTTTTTCATTACCATGCAGACAAGGACAAATAGAATGGCAGAGAATGTGATATGCAAGTTTTTTACTTATATTGTTTGTTTAGTAAAAAAAGGGAATACTCCATTGTCACCCTTTAGTCATTACATTACAATACATACATTTACCATTGTACAGTAGAAGCTACAGTGCTTCTACAGTACTGGGCTCTCACTTTGGGCCTGGGCTCCCACTTTGGGCCGGCCCAATTATTATTTTTTTTAATTTTTGGCACAAAATAGGGGAAAAAAATATTACAAAAGTACCGATTCAACTTTAAAATAACGACATCAATAGTTACAAACGTACAACTTTAGATTGCATTAAACAGTGTCATTAAAAAAACCCCATATAGCAAAAAAAAAAATTAAACATGAGGCCTAACACATAAGCCCATATAAAAAAAACAAACATAAACAAGAGACCAAAAAAATAAATTCGCAAAAAAAAAACAAAAAAAGTATAAATTATTTTTAAATTACCGCCCCGCAACAACGCGCGGGACATAAACTCATATAAGGAAAAAAAACAAATTATTAAACATGATACCGAAAAAATAAACCCGCACTATTAAACATGAGACCGAAAAATAAACCCGCACAAAAAAAAACATATAACCAAAGAAAGAAACCTTAAACATATCCCCAACAATAAGGCCATATAAAAAACAAACATATTAAACTGAGACCAAAAATAAACCCGCACACAATAAAAAAAATATATAAATAAAATAATTACAATGGCCGCAACAACGCGGAAAAAGATTAACGTCGGCCGCAGAACGCGCAGAGTAATCCTGCTTGATATTATAAGTTACACATTATATGGCAATACACGCGTTTTCGGCTTGGGCCGAAACCGACAGCCCAAAACGCGGCCCAACATAAAAAAACCTTTTCGGCCCATTTACAAAAAAGGACCCTCAACTTTCCAATATTTACGACTTTTAATATAATCACTTATTATCAACTATATAGCACATATCTACCGATTCATTCAGATAAAAAAATATCATCAGAAAGATCTTCGAATTGCGAACAATATATTACACATTAGAGGAGCAATACGACGGCGTTTCGGCTTGGGCCGAAACCGACAGCCCAAAACGCGGCCCAACATAAAAAAAAAACTTTTTCGGCCCATTTACAAAAAGGACCCTCAACTTTCAAATATTTATTGACTTTTTTTATATAATAAACTTTATTTATCAAATATAGCACACATCTACCGATTCATTCAGATAAAAAAATATCATCGGAAAGATCTTCGAATTGCGAACAAAACGAGCCAAATATTGAAATGCTTCTGACGTACGCACGATTTTATAAAAAAATGTTTAATTTAATGTATGAAATTAAAAAAAATTAACATAAAACCTACTAGCCTCAAACTTACAGCCCAAAACGACGGCCACAGCATAAAAAAAACTTTTTCGGGCCCATTTACAAAAAAAGGACCCTCAACTTTCAATATTTACGACTTTTTTATAAAATAAACTGTATTTATCCAAATATATAGCACATATCTACCGAATCGCTTCAGAAAATAAAAAAAATATCATCGGAAAGATCTTCGAATTGCGAACAAAACGAACCCAATATTAAAATGCTTATGACATACGCACAATTTTATAAAAAAATTGAAGTTTAATATAAATTAAAAAAAATTACAAAACCTACCCTCAACTTTTAACTATTCACGACATTCTTATATAATAAATTTGTTTGTTAAATACATAAGGCATACCTACGAACAAAACGAGCCCAATATTACAATGCTTCTGACATACGTACAAATATTAATCCGAAATCGATTCGCAAAAAAATTATGCCCCGCAGCAACGCGCGGGGTATCTTGCTTGTTTACCATTCAAATTGGGTTATGTGGTAAGTATTTTAGTGACTATAATCAAATGTCATAGCTAATTTTATTCGCGAGTGTTTTATTTTTACAGTGGTTACTTGCATTGAAATGTTGAAAACCACTAATAGTGGATTGTAATATTGATTTACTATATTTTGGGTATTATCAGATGTCAAAGTTATTTTAATCGGTTGTTTTGTAATATGACGTCATGCAACATGTTGGGGTGTTTAGGAAAAGGGTTGAAACGGTCATGATAATATATCGGCTAAGCATGCATTGAGATGATCGTTCTCGGAGGCGCGTGCAAGGGGAGGTGCGATGAGGCCCCTCCCAATTCAGGTATATTGAATGGAGAAAACAACATAACAACCCCAAGTAATCTGTTTACCCATTTTTACAACACTCTACATTTTGAAATTTTGACATTGCACATGGTTTCACTCAATACCTTTGGCATGCATGGGCGGAGACAAGCGGGGAGCACGGTGGGCACATATCGAAAAACATTTTAGTGTAAATATATCAAAATACTTGGCTAATTTTGTAATTTGCCCGTCTAACGAACCAAATTTTAGTGTAGTTTTTAAAAATTATCAAAGTTTGCCCACTCGAAACATATCTTTTTGGCTCCGCCCCTGTTGGCATGTACTTAATATCTTTTTTTAAATCGTTAATGTAGATAACAAGCAAAAGAACCCGCGCGTTGCGGCGGGACTAATTTTTTCCCGAATAATTTTTTTTACGTTTCGGGGGTTTTTTTTTGGGCGATGCGTTATGACGGGGTTAATTTTTAATATTATTCCTTTTTTTGTATGATTCGTAGGAAAAAATTTTGTTGGACGCATGGGCTAATTATTGTTTTCCCGAATATTTTCTTTTTTTGGGAGCGCTCTTGTCAAATTTTTTTTTCGGGAATTTTTTGTAAGAAAATCGTAAAAGTTAAAAGGTGATGGTCGTTTGTATTTTTTTTACTTTGGGTCAGAACTTTAAGCTATTTTGGTTGTTTTTTGCTAAATTTTTTCTCAGATATTCCTCTTTTGTACGATTCGGGAATTTATTTTTTTGCGTTGGGACGGGGTTTAATTTTTCCCATTATTTTCCTTTTTTTTTGGGACGGGTCAATACTTTTTTTTTTTGAGCCAGATTTTGGGTCACATTTTTGCGAATTTTAGAGCTAGTTTGTCCGACAAAAATGTGTATATATAAGTATTCTTTTCTTTATTTTAATATGGCTTATGTGTTGGTCTCATTTAAAAGTGTTTGGGTTTTTTTTTACTATATTTTTTTTTTAATATAATGGTTGTACGATTGTGACCAATATCGATTATTTTAAAGTTATAGGTATCGAAGAATTTCCTGCGGGTAGGGTTTTTTTATCTTAATAAATCAAACTTTTTGTAAAATTTTTTTTATCTCCTATTTGTGCATACAAATTTTTAAAAAAAAACCCAAAATCGGGCTGGCCCAAAATGGGAGCCCGATACTGTAGCACTGTGGCCCACTGTCAATACGACAGTAGATTTGTCCACAAATGTGTTATATATTAATGATTACATTGTATGGGACAAAACATGTATAGAGTCAATAAGTTAAAATTTAGTGTGCTGGTGATTAATCTCTATTCTTCATTTGAATTTAGTATGCAACAAAGAATATATATAGAGAAAGTAACAGTAGTGCACACATTCTGTATCAAACTTTATTTAATATGAACTCTATGTCATTTTATATGCAATACATGTAATACATTTTTTTAAAATTCTTTACTTGATACATCCTAGAAATCAAGTGAGCTCCTGCAAGCTTACACTAGACAACATATTCAAAGGGTTGAAGAAACTAGGAAAACGTAAGTGTGTGATCTGCTATAAATGGGCATGGAAATTAGAGTTAGAACTCTTATGTATTAGAAAACTACAAATTACACATGTGTTACACCAATCATATACGCCGTTCGCAACAAGGATAATATATCCTTACATATATTATTGTTTTAATAAAGACATACTAACATATGTTTCTTATACTTTTATTGATGTAATTGGGCAAGTAGTTAGGATCTTGAAACCAAAATTTTTCGAATCAAACATTATACAATATGAGTCAATGACTATACTACTAAAGGACCTAGAGTGTTATTCAAAACCTATCAATTTACGTATCACATATACTGATGATATTTGTGACATTTATTACTAAATATTATTATGAATTGGTATATGTAGAGGTTTTCAGATTCAATGTACTTATGTGATGTATGCCTAATTTACATTTGGCGCTTTTTATTTTAGGGACTTTAATTTTTTCTTAGTGTTAATTTACGGGTTGAATTATACTACAATTGATTTTTAATTAACCAGGAAATTTTATTTAGTTAATAAACTTGATTTAGAACCGATCATAGTTGGTTTTTTATTTACCTCTTATCTAATGCATATTTATATACTAATATGAGGGCCTAATTTTATAAAACACATGTGATGAGTTACCCATTATCAAACTTTAAATTTTCATAAACTCATATGTAAAATCCAAAAATGTTACCAAAACACTTGGATGCATAAAGTATGCTTTTTTAAAAGATAACTTATTTTAAACAAACTAGAATAAGTTAGAACAAAACAAGAATTTATGTCCTTTGATCAGAACATACCGTTTAGAACACTTTTACAACCATCAACTCTAACAGATATTTAGCAGTAACTCAAATTTCTTTTTATTGATTTCATATATACTTTAATTGTTACTACCGTATGATTTTTCTTATACACGTAACCAAAACATCATGTTATTCTTTTATGACTCATTTAATTTACCCGTCTCAAAGTGTGTACGTTGTGCTAAAATTTGTGGAAATTAAATCTTAAACACAGTTATATAATTTTTAGTAAGTTATTAAGAAAACCGTCCATCGAACGGGTAGAGACCTAGTATTGTACGTAAAATAAGAAGAAAAAAAACTGTTAGGTGCAAAAATATTTCTTTTAACAATTAGTTTAAAACATCTGCAAGTGATCATTTCCTTGGATAACTTTAAAAGTGAATAATCATCACTTTAATAATAGGATTATTTTTTTCTTTAAACTAAATAACTGATTCTCAATTAAAACTTTGTAAAAGCTAGCATGTGATTGGGGATGATATATCTTTTTCTGTAGGTTCAATGGTCCCCAGCTGACAACTATAAAAATGGCTTTATTATAAAGTACAGTAGTTACATTTACAAATAGTACCTCTTGCAAATGTTATGAGAGGTAATGTTTTGCTTTATGTGATTGTACATTTAATTAAAATAATCAAATGTACAATCAGATAAAGCAGAACATTACCTCTCATGTTCAAATGAACATGAGAGGATCTTTTTCCTTTATTGAACACCAACAATATGTTGAGTACTGTATATTTAAAACAATGTTTTGAAACCCGTTTGACGTGGCCCGGTTGAACCGGTTTTGGTCGAAAAAACGGGTCAAATTAAACCGGGCCGGGTTTTGTTTTTTTAGTGATTTTTTACAAATAAAGCAAGTTAATTAAATATACGTGTGGCATAATTTTATTTTTTATATGTTATATTTGTTAGTATATGGTTTTTTATTTTAGCCCAATATATAAAAAAAAATCATGATTTATATATATATATTTTACTATCATTAGAATTTATTTTTTTTGTGAAAGACCGGGTTGACCCGGCGGTTGAACCGGTAACCCGGTGACTCGACCGGGTCGATTATAACCCGGTTTTAAAACATTGAAGTTAAAGTGGAAAAGACCTTGTTAATAATATAGAAAACAATGGTGATCGCAGGCGATCGCGGTCACCTTATCAACTTAGCGTCAACTCAGCTTTCTTTCTTCAAGATCAAACATATGACAAAATGCCCGAAATGGTGACCGCATGGATGACCAAACATTTTTTTAAATTAATATTTTATTAATAGTAAAAAAACATTACAATAATAATTCAAATAAAATTAAAAACATTACAATAAAATTAATGTCTGTGAATAGTTTTCGGCTCATTCGAAACCGCGTACAAAATGTATATTCGGTCGAGTAGCAACCAAAACGCAACATGTATCATGACATAATTGTTGGATTATGGTAGTTGGATACGCACCTATACGACTAGAAATGTGTGAGCCTATTGGGGGCACACACGTTAAACACTTAGAGTGCGTTTTATTTCACGTAAGTTTCTAATGTAAACCATTTTGCACTTAAGAAGACGAAGACATGAATCTTATGTGTCCTAATGAGCTTGCCAGCCACAAGGAAGGTTCTAGAGAGAGTCTAGGTTCGTTGAGGGTTCTTAGGGAGTGTCTAAGTTCATTGTATGATGGTGCAAGAAGAAGAGAGTTGGGATAAGTCTTGAAGTTGTGATAAGACTTAATCTTTAAGTCTTTAAGTCTTATCATGAGTGAGGAGGGCTTAAGACTATAAATACCCAACCCCTAACCATGACTTACAAACCTAACAACTCATTGAAAATCATTCCTCCCCTCCTCTTCACTTACAACAGCCGAATACCAAACCCTATTTAGGGTTCAGCCATTTTTGGTCCTCCTTTCTCACATTCTGTGAATTTTGGTGATCCCCAAAAAGGGAATTCGAGGTGTGATCTGATCCCACAGCTTTCATAGAAGGTTTAGGGTATTGGTTTACTTATTCTCAAGGTATGAGAATCGATAGAAACAAGCTAGGGTTTGTGGTTTTGATTTTCGGTTGAATCTGCCCAATTTCGGTAGACCATTTTCCGTGAAAACCCTAAGGCCGCCTTTTGAATTTTGGTACAACATACAAGGGTAGTATTTGGTATTTTATTCAGGGGTGTTTGTGTTACAAGTGTTGTTTGGGATACACGTGAAGTTGGACTAGCATCCGGGCGCATTCGTTGGACGTGTTTGTGTGAGCACTCGTAGAGGTGACATCTTAGTCACTTTGTTTCATTAACATTTGATTCATTAAGAGGTTAGGTTTCTTTTCCCTGTTGTTTATTTATTGTGTGTTAATCGTATGCACCATACTTGATTCATATCCGCTGCGTACTCATAGTGTTAATGGTTAACAATTATTTAAATCCCAACAGTGGCATCACGAGTCAACTCGTTTGGTGTTTATGGGTTACACACATATTAAACACACTAGGGCTGCATAAAATCTTGTTTTATTTATTATTTTATTAGAAAATTATGGCAATTATATACAATACTTGCCATAAATAATGAATAAACACCTAGAATCAATTCTAATGATTACATGATAAAAAGAAGAATAGATTAAAATTAAAAGTTAATTAAGCTGCCATGTTATTCTATTCTTGATTTATCTCGGCCTTAAGACTCACGCAATCATGCTATATGATGGATGTGGCGATCTAGGTACTTTAGCAGAAAACCTAGTGAGAGTCTTATGGTTCTCCGATTGGGGAAGACTCTTTTGAGAACTCGAGGCATTATATGATTTACTGCTTTCAATATAAGAGTCTGTCTTCACTTCTACTCCAATTTTCTGTCTGTTTTAATTGCTTATATGTGATATGCCATGTGATGCTCAATATTTGCAAATAGACTTTATGAAACTCTAAAACGGGCTAAATACTTATAGAGAAATTTGGATTGAACATGTCTAATATTACACACATAAGCATACTCCTTGTGACCAGTTATGTGTTATTTGCGAAACGGGGGTTTTTGGACAAATTTAATACGGACATTAAACTATGAAATTTGATTTCTTGTATAATTTTAGTTTTTATCTGCGCAGTATGGGGTTGAATTGATCTTTAATTTTCTCCCGCCCCACTACATGCTACGGCATATGAGGGAATTATTGGAATTACTTGTGTCTTCGGACGCATGTAGGAGTACAATATAGGGTTTGATCAATTTGTAATCCCACCATATTGGCAACTATAAAACTAATGTTAACAAAAAGGGTTTCTTAACATACAATAGCATCATTAGTCAATTGGAAGTACGGCTCACCCATTATTGGACAAACTACAAGAGAAGTTTAAGGCGGGTGGAAGTAAGGTTCCCCAAAAGAAGACAGGTTTTTAATATGCTTCGCGCTGACCTGTTTCTCCGCTTCTTTGTGCGTCCAAAATGGAGCTACCGAGAACACTTGACAAAATGATGTCTATACCAAAAAGGTTAACAAAATGTTTTCTTAACTTTGTGCTACAAGTTGTTTTGCATGCTTCTTGTACACGATTTTGTCACTTTTATGTGTATACCCCTATGTAAAGTTTTAAGTCTATGCCAGCCAAATGAAGAACACGTGCATTTGGATTGACTTCTCTGGTCAGACCTCAGGGCCTTTCCAACCCATGGCGAATTTTTTCCATTGGTCAGACCTTTGTCAATTTTCGCACGTTCTCTTTTGGTCGACTTAAATCGAGTTACCTGGTCAGACCTCGGACCCGAGGCATAAGATGAGACAAAAACATGTACATGACCTTACTATATGAGTTACTAAAGTCATGTGTCTCATAAATCTAAGAGTTGCATTAACAATGCAATTAACGCTCGTCGCTTACCTCTTGCCCTACTTGTTTACACGTTGGTCAGACCTTCTGTAATAAGTGGGAGGTCAAGTTGGATCTTAGTCTTATTAGTAATTAATTGGGTAGTTAATTCTTTTAAGAATTTAATTATCTAAAATACTAAAATTGAACTTTCTATGTTCTATTGTGTTATTGCAACATAATTCGTAAACGGACGTTTGTTTTCTCATAGAATACAAACATAGTCTCTTTTCTGGCAAAAAGAGTGAGACTTACTCCTATCTCTTCTCATTGATTGACAAGAATAAGATAGAGTTATAAATTGAATTTTTTTTCAATTATATTTAAACTCACTTTTAATTTTCATTACCCTTTTTCGGTTCTGAAATCTTTAAAAGATAAAATATTTGTGTAACTAGAGAACAATGTGTCTATAGCTACCAAATAATAACATCTTGCACTTGTCACGATGTATGAGTTTAACCGCAATGAGTAAAGAAAATTGCTAGCAGGTCTTCTAGGTAATCTTTCTTGGACTCGATTCATTCCTTATAGTGTTAAACACCCTTGTGGTTAGACATACATATTAAGGAGGAAATGCATGCTAAATATTCAAGTTAATGAATACATGATGGCTACGGCTTAGCATATTGACTTAGCAAGAAGATTTTGTGAGACCGAGTGGTCGTATATACTATGGTCTTGATAAGTCTAAGTACGGCCGGGAATTTCGAAAGCATACACCACGGCTATAACAATTTTTCCATCTTCATGTAATGTGCTTGAGCATCCGTCATGGTCTTACTTGCATAGTGTATAGGCTGCAAAAAGTTTGGTCTTTCGTTGCCCCAAGACTGCACCTACCACATAATCACTAGCGTCGCACATAATTTCAAATGGTAGGTCTCAATTGGGGGCAACTTAAATCGGGGCTTTGGTTAACTTTTTCTTAAGTATATTAAACGCTTCAATACATTCTTTTGAAAAAACAAAACAGGTTTCTTTTTTCAAGAAGATAGGTCATCGGCGGCAATTTTAGAAAAATCTTGGATAAATAGCCGATTAGAACCGACGTAATCCTAAAAAACTCGAACACTTTAAGGAGTCGGATGAGGGAGTTTAGCTATAACATCAACTTTAGCTTTATCGACCTCAATCTCAGACTTTGAAATCTTATGTCCTAGAATGATGCCTTCTTTTACCATAAAATGGGTGATAAGTGTTAAATACACATATCCATTTGTACTAAAATTAACCCAATTAAACCAAAACAGACCATGAATTGCAAAAAATATGCTTGTATTTGTGTTTTGTGTGTGCAGTAGGATTATCAAAAATTACAAAAGGAAAACAGTCAAAAACGGGCAAGCACGGACACGAGAATCAGAAAAGTACAAAAGAAGCCGGATTCAAAGCCAGAAAAGTCAACCCGCAGTCAAATCCAGTCAAATGGTCAACAAAATGTCAACCAATAAAGACAAGACAAAAATATTCCATTTTCACCCTTCCAAGTTTCAACAAGTCAAAAGATAAACCTCACCCCTAATGGGCCAAGAAACTTATTGGGCTGAATAACCCTAAAACCCTTACGGATCCTTTTGCCAAAAGCATTCAATAAGCCCAAGTTTACTAGCCCTTTCTCTTTTTAAATAAACTCCAAGGGACCATTCTGCAAATTCCCTGAAAATAGTTTATAAACTAGAAAAATGAGAAAACAAAGAAAGGGACTGAAAATGACAAGAGGCCAAAGATCAAACCGTTTTTACTCATTCAGTTATAAACTTGGCGCCAAAGACCCATTTACTGTTCAAGGGTAAAACAAAGAGCTTTTTGAAATTAAAGGGTACGGACGACTATTCAAGTGCTCTACAACCAAATGGCAGGGATATTATAGTCTAATCAATTGTTTACTTAACCTCACTCAAGCTCTAGGCCACGTCAGCAATGGTAAAAGCACACATAGTGATGGGTTTTTGTGCTAATCTACTCACAAAAGAAGCACAACATGTCACATCATGGAATGACACGCTGGCGATCCTTAGATACACACAAATGATCAAACGGCTCTCATTTACTCTCCAATGATTAAAGAATCCAATGGTGATGATTGATTAAGGCTGGGAATCTAAGGCAAGCCTAGAAGCTTCCTCAACAGCTTATAAATAGGCTCTCCTCTCACACACACACTATCTAGATTTTAGTAGCTTTTAGTCTAGCTTAATTTCGTATTTTTCTTAAATGTAATTTTCCTTAAAATGTTTTGTAATCTCCTTTTTAAGTAATGTAATCAGTATCTTTTATTAATAAAATTCCGTTTAAATCTCTTTAAATTTCACTTTTAAGCTCTCATTTATTAAGCTAATGTTACTAATAAGCTTCAATAAGCTCTATTCAGCTCTCATAAGTCTTTAAGCTTATGATTTGAGCTTAACTAAACCTTAAACTTATTTGAATCAAATTACCAGCTTAAATTACCTGAACTTGTGGATAAAAGCGTTTGGAAGGGGGGCTTAAAATGGATGAGCTCCCAAGGACTTAAACTAACTTATTCACATGAATAAGCTAGAGCTTGTAGCTAATAATTGAGTTTGAGCTTCTGTTTAGCTAAAGCTAAAGTAAGTTTTCATTTACATTTTCATGTCCTTTAAAATTTACTTCAATATTAGTTCATTAGTTAGATCTGCTTATTTGCTTATTCTATCTGCTTGTTTGTGCTTATTAGTATTTCATTGTGCTTATTAGTTAGTAATTTACACCTGTTTTTAGCTTAATAGTTATGAATCTTAGTTTTCTTCATTTTTTGTCTTAAAAAGTTATAAAAATCAAAAAATATTAATGAATTAGTGTAGATCTTAGATTTATGTTTGATAAGCTATTAGATTATGTTAATTAAGGTTAGTATAAGCTATTAATCATCTGGTAACATAGGATTATCTGTTGGAATTGAAAAACTTAGCTTAATCTTTTCTGTCAAATTGATAAAGGGGTGTTTGGCATAAGCAAGTTTGACCTCATAAAGTCAAAAGGTTTTGTGCATTTCATTTAAGTTAGCTTAGATTTCATTTATAATTAGTAGGAATAGAGATTTTAGAGTTAGTTTTTTTTTCAAAATATAAAATTTATGGCTTAAATTGAATTCCTGCACCAGGGGAGCTTTTAGCTTAAGATTTAATTGCTTCATTTAGATCCAAGCTCTTTGTGCTTTTGATTGTGCTTGAATCTAGTTTTAACACACTCATTTGAGAGTGTATAGAGTAGTGTTAACCCTTAAGGAAGCCTGCACTTTTAGTCTTTGTGGTATTGCCAATTGCACCAGCAGTACTAACATAAGTTAGTACTGCTGATAATTAAGCCCCTATTTAAGCCAACAATTTTAGGATTTAGTAGCTTATCTTTTAGTATTTTATAGTTCAGTTAAAGCTTAATATAGATTAAGACTTACATTTTATTTTCTAGCTTATTTACCTAGCTTAATTCAGCTGTCAAAGTCACAAAAAAACCTGAAAACACCAAAAACAGAAGGAAATTAAGTAGATTCTTAAATTGATAATTTTAGCTTAAGGTATTTGATTTCATAGCTTAAATAGATGGTTTATTAGTAGTTGCATAAATTTCATAGCTCATAGGTTTAGAAATTTTTAGCTTTTTGAGCTTTTTAACTTAATTTGAGTTTGTGCATTTTAGCTATTTCCTGAGTTGCTATTTTCATAAAAATTTTCTCACTAGTTAAAAGTGTTTCCAGCTTTTGTTTCTTTTCTCAATTAGTTTTAGCACATCTTAGGGAGTTTAGAACAGCTTTTAGATTTTACTTTAAGCTTATTTTGAGCTTTTTATAGCTTATTAAGTGAAAACCAAGGATAAGCTCTTGTTTCTGTAAACAGTTTAATAATAAGTTGTTTAAGATCTTATTAGTGGGTTTCGGACCATAGTTCTTTTGTTAAAGTTGTTCTCTCCAGCTTTTTCTACAACTTTGCTTCTTTAAGTTTTTCATTTTAAGCTTTTTAAAATCTCAAATGCTTAATGGACTTAGTTTGTAATCGGGTTGGGCTCTCAGGGTAGGTAGTGTAACTTTTTAATTTCAGTTGTTTTTCTGTTAGTCCTTACGTTAGTTAGTTAGTTTCCCAGTTAGTCCTTTAGGTTTTTGCACCATTAGTCCGTAGTTAAGTATTAATTAGTTTAATTAAGTTTTTAATAGTAATTAGGTTTTAGTTTTTAATAAGTTTAATTAAAGTTTTATAAAAAGTGAAAAATTAGGGCTTTTATTTTTATAAGATTTCTGCACTTTTTATTTATCTAGTTTAATTTTTATAAAAATTTTAGGATTTCATTTTTAATAGTTTTATTATTTTTATAGTTTTTAATTAGTTTAAATCTTAGAAAAATCATATCTTTTAATCTAAAAATCCAAAAATAGTAATTCCTTTTTCTAAAATTTTCTTTCGACTTTTTATTAGAAAAATATAATTTCAATTATTTTCTATTTTTTGTATTTTAGAATTTAGTAGATTAATAGTTTTCTTATAGTAATAAAAAATTCAAAAAATTAATAAAATATAGTTTTCTTTTCTTAATTTTTTCTTTTTATCCTAATTTAGGTTTAGAAACTTAGTTTGCAATTTTAGGGTTTAATTTTAGTCTATTTGCTTAATTGTCGCGTTTTATTTGTTTTCCGTATTTGTTTGATTGTTTAAATCGCCTTTAATTGTTCAATTTTAATTGTTATTTCTTATTTAGTAGTTATAGATATCAAAATCATCTATTTTTTATTCAAATCAAAATCCAAGCTTAAACGAGGTTTCAATTTCACTAGTCGTTGGGGAAACGACCCGGGTGATCATATTTATCCGGTTAAATATACGTATTATATATTATATTATATATATTTTTAAGAGTGAATTTTCCTTAGGGAATTTTCTTAATTGCTCTTGTGGAATATTATTTTTATAGTATATTTTATTGTGTATCTAAACTGCAATAAGTTTTTGGCGCCGTTGCCGGGGACTAGTGTTTAAGATTCCTTCGTTTTTAGTTTATTTGGTTTGAAGATCCTTTCACCCTCGAAAGTTTCATTCTTGTTTTATAATTCAAAAATCCAAAAAAATCATAAAATATAAAAAGTAAAAAATATTTTCCTTTTCTTTTTAGTATAAGTAAAAGATAAAAAAAATCTTCCTTTTTAAATAAGAAATAAAAAGTCACCAATTGGTAAAAATACCAAAATATAATACTCTCAACGGAGGTATTATCATAATCAATTCCAGTGAACTTGTTGGTTCCCAAATCGAACTAAAGATTTAACACTTGTCATTTGTGTCTCTACGAAGTACGGCTCACCTTGAAAAACAATTTTTGAGAGCTACCGTGAAGTGGTTGATTATTTGATTTAAGTCTCTTCCGTGTAACCGTTAAAATTCATTGTAAATTAAAAAAAAAAATTAGTGTAATGTTTTGGTTTTTGATTTTTAGTTTTTCTTTTTATGCGCACTCGTTCGCAATCTCGAAGACGTCGTCAACAACAAACTCCTCCGGTTGTTGTTGAAAATTTTGATTTAGAAGAACCAATTGT
>BQNB010005117.1:24911-49921 GCA_026074375.1 Tanacetum coccineum
TAGCCCAGTTACAGCCAATCTCAGCCATTGTACACACAAAACCCACCTGAACCTTATTGGGCCTTAAAAAGCCCAATAACATAAGCCTAAACCTTATTGGGCCCAGACACACTCAATTGGGCCCAATACAAGCCCACACACCCAATTGGGCCCAATACACAAACCCAAGCCCATTACTGGCCCAGAAACAATTTTTATAAACCTTAGGGACTAGAACTGTCATTTTTTAAAGTGTTTTATAAAAGAAAAATGGTGAAATAAAGAGAGGGACAAAAACTGCCAAATGGCAATTCTTTTATTATGTTTAAAGGCAAGGGCTGGATTTGCAATTTCCCAAAACTCTCTTTATTCTTTTGTTATACAAACGCAGGGGACCAAAAGTGTCACTTTCTAAACCTAATTATAACTGTTTTTTTCGGCTTATAAGAAATGAAAAGAGAAAGAAAGATGGAGGGCCAGTTTTGCCTCTTCCCCATACTTCTCTTTAAACCGTTGCAACCAACCCTGTACCCTTCCCCGTTTACCGCCAAAACCCAAACAGCCTCCCTACCCACTGTTTTCTTGCCAAACCACCTCCATAGTACATTTTATAGCTTCCCCATACACTTCCCAGCTCACCCCAACCTTATAACCCATGCCCACTTGGCAATTTACAAAAACCCGCACCCCCTTCAATGGTGAGATGGTATTCAAAGTGAATGGAGGGCTAGGATTGCTTGGGAAGTATTGTACTCTCACAGCAAACACAACCCATGAGCCAGAAGGCTTTGAGACCTCTATAAGAGAGAAGAAAAGAGCAAGCTGAACCACACACCATTTTTACTATGTTTTTTTAGTGTAATTTAAATTCAGTCTTTCTTTTAAGCATTTTAATGTAATTCAGCTTGTACCTTACGAATTTGAGCAATATATTTCAGTTTCAAGTTACCCCTTTGCTCTTGTTTTTTACAAATTTAAGCAATTTTTCTCATCACTGTACAATGAGCTTTTTTTGAGCTTATTTTGCTAATAACTCAAATTTAGCTAAATCCTGTCTTAAGTAAATCATGTGTTCAATTTCATCATATACATTAGAAGTATGATTACTTAGGTTTTATGTCACTTTGAAGCTATAAGGAATAAAAAGCCTCTTATACGCCCAATTGAGGCTTAAAGCTCTGGTTAGAGGCCTTTGGAAGCCACTTAGGATCACAATTTGAGCCACTCACTCAACTTAAGTGGCTCGTATTCTGAGATACCATTATTCACAGTTTTATTCTTAAAAATTCTCAAATTAGCTAAATAGTAGCTTTTACAACTGCTTATTTCTAATCATTCTAGCTTATTTCTCAGTTAAGCATGTTGTTTAAAGTTGTGTATTAGCTGTTTTAAGTTTTCATAAAAGTATAGTTGAAGTAGTCTCACTTATTTAAAATTCTGTCATAGTGCTAGTATGTTAAAGCTTCATAGAGAACTACTTATTTTCATAAATAAGCTGGCTGTCTTATAGCCATCAATAGCTCTATTAATCCAATTACAAATATAAGTAGTATAAGAGGTTTAGGGTAGTTTTAGCTTTTACATAGATTTTTAAAAGTACAAATCCTTATTTGCAGTCAAGTAAAGGAGTGTTTTGTATTAGTCTTTTATTTGGACTCTAAAGACAAACGCACATTTGTTGAAAGCTATTCATTTATTTTTGTTAGGTTACTAAAACTAAGTTAGAAGCACTTTTTAAGAAACGAGATTGTAAATTCAAAGTTTAGCCTTAAGATTTCATTCTCACACCAGGGCAACTTTATCAATCAATAACTTTTAGAAATTTTAGGATAGTTAAAAGTATCTTAGATTAAAGGTTGTTTTTTAAAAGCACACTTAGGATCATTTAGTTGAAGTGTTAAACCAAAATCTAGCTGAATCTTTGTGCCAAGCCAATTGCACCAGCTTGCCATTTGCATCAGCTAAGCACACATATCCACAGCATAGACCTTTTTACTTTACTTTTTGAAATTTTTCTATTTCCATGATACTTTGCAAATCCCTAATACCTATGTAGAGTTATAGATATAGTGTAGATTATTTTCCAAAATTTTCACAGCATTTAAAGTTCCAAAAATAACATTTAGTTTACTTTTAAAAAAGGCTAAAAAAACAGTTTCAATTAGAACTTTGCTCTTTTTCAGCTTCATTTTCCTTTTTATTGTTCAACACCAGGCTAATATTTAGTTTAGAATCCCCTTAATACACATCTTAATCTAAGAATAAGCTTTTTTAGTTTTAATTTCATCAGTTTTAAGCGTCAAAATCACAAAAAATCTAAAAAGCTTATAAATAAGCACTTTGTGTAAACATGGATCTTTCAGCTTATTTTTCAGCTTATTCTTTTGTCAAAAGTCCAAAGTGTCTTTATTAAAGTGTTAAGAATAAGCTGATTAACAACTTTTAGTTTTAAGTTTTGGCTGAAAAATACCACTTTTCAATAAGGCAAAATAGCCGTTAGCGTAGGGTTGTTTGGTATTTTTTCAAAGTATAGGTTAATCATTTTCAACCACTGCTGTGTAAAATTTCTAAGTTTTCCCGCCTACCCTGTTCCTTTCTTTACTTACACTGTTCTACCTTGTAGATCTTAGGAAATTTTAAAATAGAATTTAATTTTTAGAAATTAGTTTTAAAAATTATGGTTAAAGTTTAATTGAACAAATTAGGAGTTCAATTGAGTTTTAACAAATTAGAGCTTTTTGTTTCTATTAATTTTCTGCACCATATTAGCATATTAAAACCATTTTGTTCCTAATATTTTCCAGTTAAATTTGTATTTTCTAGCAATTAAAATAGATTTTAGTTATTACTTTTCTATAAAAATCATAAAAAATAGAAAAAAATAGTTTAGCGGCGGAAATTAAAATTTCTTTTGCCATTAATATTTTAAATCTAGTATTTTTTGAAAAATAAAAGAAAAATTTTAGTGTTAATTTTAGAAAAAGGTTTATTTTTTGTAATTCATCTAAATCTTAGAAAAATCTCCAAACTACATACAAACACATATATATAATAAAAAAATATTTTTCTTTTTTGACTACAACGATGTGATCTCTATCTCTGGAGGATGTCTCAGATAATTTTAGGGTTCGAAGCAACTATAAATGACTAGACAGCGCAGATTCAACGCGTGATAGAAGGGATCTTATTTGTTCTAATTTCTAATCTATATTACTACACACTGCCATCTCTCTCATCTAGACGACCGCCTATTGTAGCACAGCCCTAGTGCGTTTTAACCGGTTTCTTTTTTCGTTTTTACATTCAAACGACCCCGTTTTTATTCTAGTTTTTTTTTAATTTTCAAATTAAGTTAATTAAATTTAATTTTGATTTTTAAATTTAAATTTAGCATTTATTTATTTTCTTATTTTAGTATTTAGGATTTCCCATAACTAATTATTGTTTCCCCGTAAGTTTTTTAAGGAATCCCCATTTCCTATATCTGTTTCCCGTGATTAATTAAGTCTGGAGAAATCCTTTACTACTACAACATTTTCTAAAATTTGTTTTTATACCAAGTCAACTTAACTAGAGGTTTAATGAATCATTTTCATAACTGTTCAAAAACTGTAGTCAAGTTTTCATCATCAAATTGTCCTCGAGTGCTAGTCATTGACCTTATTTCTTTACCACATGACACATTACATAAACTTTTCAAAACTGTTAGTAATTTTTAAATGTAAGCTCTCATGTTATAGCAGCTACAAATACACTGTTGCATGGTAAACATTATGGTTATTGCCCTGCCTATATACGACTCTAACTTTTATAGTTGGACTCATCATAGCCAGGGACGGAACCAGGATACAATTAGACCAGGTGCATTTACGAAAATTTATACGAAACAAGGAACGCAAATTTTTGGGACCGGGTGCACTTAGGAAAAATTTAACAAAATTTAACACTATGCCACAAAATTTAACAATATTTAACACTATGCCGTAAAATTCCATGGGGGTCCCGGGACACCCCTGGTTCCGTCCCTGATCATAGCCATCAACCAAAACCAACTAATGACATACAAACCAACCAAACACCACAAAAAACAGACTCAAACCATCACCAAAACCACGAAGCACCACCGACACCGAGACCACTGAAATATCAACGAAACCACCAAAACTCAAACACCGCCAGTTTTAGATGGTGTTGGTGGCGGATTCAATTGATGGTGGTGGTGGCGGCAACGACACTTGGTGGTAGCGGCAACGGTTTTAGCTGGTGAGGTGATAACAACATGTGTGTGTTTTGAGGCGTAACACATTATGGTTTTTTTATATAGGCTAATGAAATACAATAGGTTTCAACTTATCAAATCATTCATATATTTAGTTTCATAAGTTTCAACTTATCAAATCATTCTTTAGAGTAAATTGCAAAAATGGTCCTTGTGGTTTGGTCAAATTACAGTTTTGGTCCATCGAGTTTTGAAATTGCAAAAATGGTCCGTATTTTAAAGGTTTGGTTTCACTTTTGATCATTGGTTGACCTGAAATGACTAAAATACCCCTCTTTCGAGGGGTATTTTAGTCCTTTTCAAGGGGTATTTTAGTCATTTCAGATCAACCAATGACCAAAAGTGAAATTAAACCTTTAAAATACGGACCATTTTTGCAATTTTAAAACTCGACGGACCAAATTTACAATTTGACCAAACCACAAGGACTATTTTTGCAATTTACTCCATTCTTTATTACTATATATAAAGTCAACCGTGTAAACTGTAAGCAATAAGTTTCATTGGTGTGTTGTTATTTTAAGTTTGAGCGATCCTATGTCCACATCATATTTACAAAAAGTTTTCACACCATGATGTGGCAACATTCTTTATCCAATCAAAATAATTGTGAAAAAACAAAGACTTTATTTGATTGGAAAAATAATGTTGTCACATCATGGTGTAAAAACTTTTTTGTAAATATGATGTGGACATATCATTTCTCTTTAAGTTTTAAACCGTGCTTTAAATATGATATGTGTTGCCATTTATACGTTTCACAAGTCAACTACTGATTACAAAAGGTTAAACCGTGCTTTGAATATTGTTTTGAACTTCAAAAGTTGCCATTTAAGTTTTCAAGATTCTTCAGTTTTCAAAAAATGGAGGTAAACTCTTTATATGTAGTAAAGATAGTTCATATTTTCTTTTTACGATGTCTCAAATTAATTGTCCGCATTTAATTTTAACTAAGAAAAAGAGGACTTTATGTGAGAATATTCTTTTTAATTGGTTGAAAAGTGTATTGAGTTCACTTTTATTAAACATTTTTGTCTCTCAACAATAATTTTGAAAGGGAGTTACTAATTTAGTACTCCCTCCGTCTCATAATTATAGTCCAGGTTTTCTTTTTTGTTTGTCCCAAATTAATTGTCTACTTCTAAAAATAAATAGGAAATTTAGATTAAGTTTACCCTATCACCCTCACTTAATGTTATTATTACAAACTTTAAAGAAGTTAGAAATTAATTGGTTAAGGGTAAAACTATCATTGTGCAAAAAGTAAGAGAGAAAAAGCTATAATGATGATGTTTTTCTTAAATTACGTGTTTTTTGTCGGTGGACTATAATTATGGGACGGAAGGAGTATTATGTTTGGCAAAAAAGGTTAGGGTTGAGACTAAAGCTTATATTATAAGCCGAAACTGGAATTTTTATTTTCATAAACGTGTTTGACAAATGAGTTGTGGTTGAAGCTTATTATTGCAAAATTACTAAAAGAGAGATGTAATTAAATAAACATATGTTAATACGGTTTAGTTATTATGAATAATCAAGTAATTTAATTGATTATAACCCCAGGCTAAACTTTTTAGCCTTTTTTTTTATTTGGTTAGGGTTTATAGTTTCAAGTCTTTATAAATCTATATGACAAACAAGACTTATTATATAAGTCAGGTTATTTTAACAGCCCAAACCCTCACAAGCCTTTAAAAGTCCTCTCCCAAACACAACCTATGTGCGTACAAATCGGCTCTCAATGTATATTAGTATATATACTATAAAAAATGCATATCAAACGCGTCGAGCCGAATTTTATACTAAAATTGTTTATCGAGCCCGAGCTTGAAACGTACAATAAGTTATACTAAAATTGTTTATTGAACTCGAGCTTGAAATGTACATTTAGTCATTTAGACTTCAAGCACGAATCAGAACTTCAAGCTTCAATTGCAGAGCTATGTGATGACTAGGAAGCGCTATGGTCTCGCTAAAGTTCTTTTTGTTTACACTATTTACCATCAATCATAGCAAGGTTGATCAAGTGTTTATTACATTTGCCTTTGGAGACAGGTGTCAAGGGTTTGATCCTTACTCATTGCAAGGTCGGAGGTTTTTTTTTACATTTGGTAGAACTAGAAGCAGCCTCTTTACGTTAGACAGGGTATGACTGTCTACCTCTCGACCTCTCCGTACATGTAAACCAAAGGACCATTATTTTTATAAACCTTTTCACTCCTTTTACCAGTCAACCACCACACCACGACACAGATCCACCTCACCGGAAAACCATGATCGGAGACGTCGAGAAAATGGTAACAGTGGGCCTAATCTGGGGCGCCACCAACGCCTTAATGCGCAAAGGCGCCCTCATCTCCACCACCACAAAACCATCCTCAAACAAAAACCCACTTCTCAGAACATTAACAGACTGGTTCAACATCTTACTAATCTGGCAATACTCACTCCCATTCATCATCAACTTATCAGCTTCAGCTACTTTTTTCATGATTTTAAACGACACTCCTATTTCCGTCGCTGTGCCTGTCACTAATGCCACTACTTTTGCTGCTACTGCTGTCTTTGGGATGCTGTTGGGTGAAGAGACTAGACTTGGGTTGTGTTTTTTGGGTACCCTTTTGATTGTTGTTGGTGTTTGTGTTTGTGTTGTGTGATAAAGGTTGGATCTTGGTTTGTTTTCGGGGGTGTTTGGATATGTGCACACCACGTGTTTGATGAAATGTTTGAATGAGAATTTGAGGGATTTTGTGTAATTGAAAGTTGTGATCTTGATTGGTTTTATGTGTTGAATGTATCGATGGAAACTGGAGTTATGTTTGGCGAGAAGCTTTTTGGATCGTCTAGTTTAGCGTTTACTAGAATATAATGCTTGTTTAGCTACTAGTGTTTAGATCTTGGATTTAGGGGATGTTTGTTTCGGCTTATAAGCTCACTTTTTGTGGCTTATTTTGACACTTTTCGGCTTTTATAAGTTTAAAATGACATAATAAACTTATGTAAGCCGAATAATTTCAAAATAAGCCATAAAAAGTGAGCTTATGAAACATAAGCCCAAAACCAAATAAGCTATATAAGCCGAAACAAACACCCCCTTTACTATTCACCCTTAATCAGAATATAATACTAGAAGCGTGCATTGTGATCGATAAGAAACAAGAAAAAACATATGCAGATAAAATGCCTATGAATGTATACATCGTGTCTGAATATTTCGCTGGGACGCTTCTTTATGAATGAGAACAACAAAAGAATCTTGAAATATTGGAATCTGATATAGTGCTATAAAATAATTAATCTTGAATGGATTGGAGACTAGTTTGAATCTTGATCTTGTTGGCGGTTAGTATAGTGGTTTGGAGCATTCTGGTGGCAACTCTTTAAAACGCCAGGTATCTGTGCAGTAGTTGTACATCATGTAGTTATCTCGTACCCATTTGAGTTGATCTCGTTGACTTCTTGTTAATTGCTTGTAAACAGGAGATATCCACCAGTTGGCTGTGGTGGTTGACGAGCAGTTGCTAATGCTTTTAGGACCGTTCCACTCACAAGCTCTAGCTCTGAACCTACGGTAATTAGCCACGAAAGGTGCAGCGTTCCAGTCGATTTTGTCTAGTCCACCTCTTGTTGCCCAGTTATCGCCATTCCATAAACTTGAGTAGACTCGCATCCCTTGTTCGTTTGGGTATGGAACTCCTTCACTTTCATAGTTTTTATAGACTCGAATAGGTATGCTATCAATATACCATCTGCAACACATTAACAAGATCAAATATAATTAAAACATGTATATAACAGCCATTTAGTATGCAGACTAACGAGACTTTTGAGTTGGTTTACTTACACAACTTCAGTAGGATTCCAGTGAATGGTGTAGTTGTGATAATCGGCAGTCGGGTCAAACCATAAATGGAACTCTTGCTCTCTTTCTGCTTTACCTTGAAGGAAGACATTTGTGTGCACCGTGTAAGGCCTTCCCGTCAAGTTCCCCAAAAACTCAAAATCAAGCTCATCATGTTTGTCACCCATAGAAGACAACTGTCACAATAAATAGCACCTAACATAAGAAATTAGTTTTCATTGTCATTTTACATAGTATGTAGACGTTATATTCTTATAAAGCGTCTTATAAGGTATTCTCGTGCTTACATAAAACGACGTTACAGTTCCAGCAGAGTTCCCAGGAACCAACTTGATTTGCATCTCAATACTTCCATATAAGAACTCTTTCTTTGATTGTATGCAAGTTCCTGTTAGTAAAGTTATAGACCATTTATAATCTAGAAATGTGATTTGTATAATGTTTAAAAAAGAGATAAAGTTTAATTCTGTATACCTGAAGTTTGGTCTAAAACAAGCTGGATGTTCTCACCATTGCCCGGAATCGAAGAATGATGAGCACCCCAATTGAAATACATACTTTTCGGGAAGTTTGCATTAACTAATAATGAATTCGATGCTACTACGAACACTAAGACAACCATTATCAAAGATCGAGCACCCGCCATTTTTGAAAATGATGAATGACCCTCTTCTTTGAATCATTAGGTGTTTATGCAGTTGGTTTCTGATTATTTATATAAGTTTTGTTCAGCAGATGTACCTCACCTAGATAACTGCATATTTTATTTTTGAATTTGTTTTTATAACATATCTTGACAGTGTCTTGCACTTTGACTTTCTTATATCATTTATGGTGAAGTTGTCCGTTAGAAGTATCCATGTGTTTTCTGTTAAACACCATAAAGTGTAGTTAATAACTTTCTTGGATCACATGAATTGAAGTTTATTTGCTTGTAATGTGGTTAATTTCTCCCCCTATGTTAGTATCATATCTCAATGCAAAATTTTCTGGTTGAAGTTGTATTTTAAGTTTGAGCATTGTCATTAGAAAATATCGCATATATCATAACCAAATGTCTAATTTGGTCTAGCGGTATGTGAGTGACCTAGACGTTGTGAGTTTAGAGACATATGTGAGATAATATTTGTGAGACTGGTGGTGTTGGTTATTAGAATTCGCCGTTTAAAATAAATCACATGACTTAATGTTCAACAATGATGAGATTATATACTATTCATTCGATTTGTATCAATCTCCTAGACAGTTTGTAATATTGAAAGTTTGAACCGTTGGTTAACGGGTCAAAACAAGCACTTTTTAAATACAGGTTAGATCGCATTGGGTTGATCTCCGTATGATAACTCATTCGAGCAATTTCACATTTCTTATTTAATTTTGGATGGATGTGAATAAAGCTAATTATTGTTTATTGTGTGTGATGGCTATAAAAAGTATTTATGGAAGGAGTCTCACTACTCTCGCTTTTACGTTAGGGTAAGAGTATGATCTATCTACACTTCACCTCCTCCGTACCCCGTTTAGACGGGATTAAGTATTGTTGTTGTGTATGATGGCAAACAAGAGAGTTGTATGTATTGAAGAAACACGTTTTTAGTAGGTACATTGTCATGCATCTGGTTTCAAAGACGTGCACCCCAATAGGATATACTTACATCTATAATTAGTATTATTTGTCTTTTATAATAATAATAATAAATCTATAATAATAACTATGTTATCTAAAGTTATATGATCACCGACCAGCTAAAAACATGTAAATTTTTTTTTTGAACGGCAAAGATGGAATATAAATAAAAAGAGTCTAGCAAGACGCTAAAAACATGTAAATATTAATAAAGATTGGTATACTTAGTGTGTGTCGTTGACTCGTTATGCAGCAACGATAGCTATTGTAACGCAATTACATATTCTTTAATGTAAATCGTACAAGTAATCGAGTTGAACCAAGCCGGTGCGCTCAAATTTGAAAATTATGGCTCAGTTGAGTTTCTGCCCTCGAGTTATAGGCTTATATATGAGCTCAAGTTTGGAAAGTTGCTGATACGGCGCGACCAAGGAACAAGAGGATGGTTTTAAAGTTATCAGTAATCATTGCTGGCTAGCCACACCCCAACGACGTGCATTGCTAGCTTCAATCAGTTAGGACTTAGGTTTTCGTATCTTATGCTAGCTTTACAGTTTGTGTCCACTTAATTTAATCAAATTAGATGCAATAAACCAAGAAACTAGCTAGTCCAAGTGTCGTCAAGTTAAAAGCACAGTTCCAGGTCATATACGAATCTGTTAAAACGAACAGATGCAATATCATAACTACTTTGACAAGGAACTGTTAAGAGACATAACAAAAACATGAATATTTCATGCTGACAACTACAAGAAGAATGTCAAAATACAGGAACCTAAACAAGTACTGGTTTGTGACTTGTGGTGCATAACCAAAAAAAGAACATGAATCTTTATAAGCTGACAGCTACAAAGAATGTCAAGATATGATTAAAATAAAGTCAATGGAACAATGTGACACAAGTGGACTCATTTGGTAAGCTAAATATGTTGGACACAAGCTATATAAAGCCTCAAGAAACAACAAGAACAGCAACCAACAACATACATACTCACATACCTGACAAAGGAAAGAAGAGAACTGTCCATAATTTTGAAAAATGGCGAGTTCTCGAGCTTTGATCATGGCTGTTTTTGTGTTTGCAGTAGCATTCCACTCATCTGTGGTTGATGCAAAGTTCTCAAAAAGCATGTATTTCAATTGGGGTGCTCATCATTCTTCTATTTCAAGCGATGGTGAGGACGTTCGCCTTGTTTTGGACCAAACTTCAGGTATCAAGATTTAAACTTAATGTCTTATTCTTACATACATTTGCATCTAGTTATATATTAATAAATGATAATTACAGGATCTGGTATACAATCAAAGAGGGCATTCTTATTTGGTAGCATTGAAATGCTAATCAAGTTGGTTCCAGGGAACTCTGCTGGAACTGTAACGGCATATTATGTATGTGCAAGAATAACTCATAACGAACATTATAAAAAATATCGCTTATTTTATGGTTCAAGATAAAAATGAGTACTAATTACTAATGTTTTATCGTTACAGTTGTCTTCTACGGGTGCAAACCATGATGAGATCGACTTTGAGTTCTTAGGGAACTCAACAGGAGAGCCATACACGGTGCACACAAACATATTTACTCAAGGTCAAGGTAACCGAGAGCAGCAGTTCCAATTATGGTTTGACCCAACTGCTAATTATCACAACTACACCATTCATTGGAATCCGACTGAAGTTGTGTAAGCATACCAACTCAAAACAACATTGGTGTTCATAAAAAGAAACAGCTTTTAAGTTTAATTTTCTAAATATATTTTATCCTGGACGTAATGCAGATGGTATGTTGATAGTATACCGATCAGAGTCTTTAGAAACTATCAAAGCCAAGGGATTGCATACCCGAACCAACAAGGGATGAAAGTCTACTCAAGTTTATGGAATGCCGATAACTGGGCTACAAGAGGTGGGCTAGTCAAGATTGACTGGACCGCTGCACCTTTTGTGGCTAATTACCGTAGGTTCAGGGCTAGAGCATGTAAGTGGAACGGGCCAATTAGCATTAGCCAATGTGCCATTCCCACCCGAGCCAACTGGTGGACATCACCTGCTTACAAGCAACTCACAATGAGCCAACAAGGTCAACTCAAATGGGTACGAGATAACCACATGATCTACAACTACTGCACCGATTTCAAGCGTTTTAACGGACAGATGCCACCTGAATGCTCTAAGCCACAATTCTAATGCATTTAAGATAAATTCATCTATATTACTCTATTTTATTTCAATATTTCATGATTCTTTTGTTGCACTCCAATATTTTCCCTTTCTTCTTGCTTTGTATATGTGCTCCCTGAAACATGCTATACATAATGATAATAATATAACTTATATTTGGTATTATAGAATTGGCGCCTCGAGTTCTTGTTTACATCAACTATAGAGTACACTTTCGGATTAAGTTTCATATATCCAGCTTCGATAATATACATGTATTTTGGTTAATAGTCAGCAAAAAAGATATACGTACAGTACATATAAATAAAGATCTTACTACTTTGTGACTCACTATGCTTTAAATCAGAACTGCGTATAGATATTTTCTTAAATATAAATCGTGCAGATATTTGAGTATAGCCAAGACAATGAGTGCACTCAAGCTCAAAAATGAGATCTCGGTGGAGCTTGAGTTGAGTTTTATATTCGTTGTTGCAGAGTATTGACACTATTCAATTATACAACTACTCATACGCCCGTTTGTAACAACAACAAATTATCATTTTCAGATTGTTAGATATAACAGAATCACTTTTAAAAAGCAATGCCAAACATCCAAGTACATATATGTGGAAAGAATGTTTCTGTTTTTTGGTAACAGCACGTACATTGTTTTTCCAAGAAAGCGACTAGTGTTACTATTTTCCATATGGGTTCACGTCTTTCAGGACCCCTAAGGAACGAAAGGATGGTTTTGGTATAATCACAGCTGGCTAACAGCACCTCAACGTGCACAGCCTCTTTGATCGGTTTGCACTCAAGTTTAATTTCTTATCTAGTACAAGCTTTGCAATTTTTACACACAAATTATAAAAAAAAAGTAGGATATCGTCGACAAGGAAACTAACTGAATCCATTATCAACAAGTTAAAATAGGATGTTGCAGTAAAACACATCAAGAATGTATGTCAATGTCAAGTGCCAAACTCATAACCACTTTCACAAGTACCTGTTATGGTGGATAATGAAAAAAACTCGATAGTACATGTTGACCACTAATACAAGACTCAAGAATGTCAAGATGCAGGAACCTGAATAAGTACTGGTTTGTGACTTGTAGTGCATAACATAAAACATGAATGTTTCAAGCTGACAGCTAAAAGAATGTCGAGATAATATTATACAATATAAAGTCAATGGAGCAATTTGACACAAGTGGACTCATTTGGGTAAGCTACATATGTTGGACACAAGCTATATAAAGCATCAAGAAAACAACAAGAACAGCAACCAACAACATACATAATCGCATACCTGACAAAGCAAAGAAGCGAACTGTACATAGTTTTGAAAAGTGGCGAGTTCTCGAGCTTTGATCATGGCTGTTTTTGTGTTTGCAGTAGCATTCCACTCTTCTGTGGTTGATGCAAAGTTCTCGAAAAGCACTATTTCAAGTGACGGTGAGGACGTCCGCCTTGTTTTGGACCAAACTTCCGGTATCAAGATTTATACTTAATGTCTTATTATTACATACATTTGCAACTAGTTATATATTGATAAATAAGAAACCTGAACTTTTGATTACAGGATCTGGTATACAATCAAAGAGGCGTTCTTATTTGGTAGCATCGAAATGCTAATCAAATTGGTTCCAGGGAACTCTGCTGCAACTGTAACAGCATATTATGTAGAGAAAACTACAATTTTGGTCCACTATCTTTACCGGGTATAACACTTTTGGTCCATTTTTTTAAAAATTTGCGGGTTTAAGCCAAAACCCGAGTATCCATTTCACATTTGAGCCAAATCTAACAATTTCGTTAAATCTGGTCGTTTACTCATTTTGTGGTTATTTTATTATTAAAAAAAAGGGCATAAAGGTCTTTTCATGTTTTTTAGTTGTTTGGTAACACAAACACATACACACACGATCACAAACACAAACACACACACTCTTTCACTTAACACGATCACAACACACACACACACACTCAATAACACACACTTAAGAATTCAAAAAATAACTCAAGGGAAAAAAATTCTAAGCAGCATGCAAACATTCTAAACCATCATCAGTCCCTATCCAACTTGAACCACTATTTTTTGATATGTTTCTCGTCTTCATTAGTTCCCTGATATCGCTAACACGTCCCATCTCCCCACACTCTAAAGCGTTGATAAAGCAACATATCTCCGGTCTACTATCACGACTTAAACTTAAAAAGCTCCATTGGCTGCAATAGTGGCCATCCTCTACATCGCCATGGTTATACTACAAGAACTAAGCAATGCCGCCCAACACATCAGAATTAGGCTTTTCCAGGCATTGACATTACAAACGAAAACCCCTTCATATCAACCTTCCTCTCGACCCATAAGATCAACCTACAAGCATATGATCCATGAGTGGATTCATGAAGGAATTTTTCCATAATTTCAAATATTTCCTGTCCTTTAGAGACCAGACCCGCGTGTCCACAGGCCGAAAGAGCACCAAGGAAAGTTACATGATTAGGTCTAACATGATACATGTTTTGCATTCGACCAAAAAGTGCAAGTGCTTCATTTGGATCGCCGTTCTTCCCATACCCATCAATCATTGAAGTCCAAGAAAACACATTTTTCACTTTCATACCATTAAAAACCGCTCTCGCGTCTTCAATCCTCCCACATTTCGCGTACATGTCAACAAGAGCACTTTCCATTTTAATATTACTCGCAAACTCAGTCTTCATAAGTTGACCTTGTACTTGTTGCCCAACTTCAAACGCTGATAACAAAGAACAAGCTCCAATAATACTCGCAAATGTAGACATATTAGGCTTAAAATCCAATCTTTGCATACTTATATAAACCTCAAAAGCCTTCTTAGCAGTCTCCACCAACTTACTATACCCTTCAATCATCGCATTAAACACCACCACATCCTTCTCACCCGTCTTCTCAAACACCTCCTCCGCATCCTCCACACACCCTTCTCTCATATACCCTGAAATCATCGACGTAGAACACACCACATCCTTCTCCATCATAAAATCAAAAACCACACCTCGCATAACAACTCTCCCACTCTTCACATACAAATCAACCAACCAGTCGAAAGAGCACTCAACCACAACAACACAAGACTTAACAATCTGCCCATGAACCTCCTTCCCAATCCTATACCAATTTCCGCAACTCAACGCCTTCAAAACCATGGAAAAAGAATACCCATCAGGCCTCTCACCACACAACACAAGCCTCCTAAACAAATTCAAAGACTGACCCACTTGGCCATTTTTCGTATACCCCGCAATCATGTAATTAAAAGCAGTTAAAGTCCGTTGAGGCATTTCGTCGAACACTTGGCGTGCATAAACCAAACAAGAGCATTTTAAGTGCAGGATAAGTAACTTTATGGAAATATTTGTATTGGGTATGTAGCCAGTTTTGAGTATGTGGGTGTGAAGCTTTTGGCCATGTAATGGGGTGTTTGAATTTATGTAAAATTGGAGGGTTTCTGAGAGTGAAGTGGAAGTTATTTGTGGGTTGATTAGTGTGTTTGTGATGGTTTTTGAAGTGGGGATTAAGGGTTTTAGTAGAGATAATTTGGCCATTGTATTCGTTACATTCGATCTTTAATTTGGCCAATTTATCGGAAAGGTGATCTTAAGTGTGTGTTATTGAGTGTAGTGTGTGTGTTGTGATGTGTTAAGTGAAAGAGTTTTGGGTTTGTGTTTGTGATCGGTGTGTATGTTTTTGTGTTACCAAACAACATAAAAACAGAAAAGACCGTTTATTATGGCCTTTTTTTTTAATAATAAAAATAACCCACAAACTGATACAACACCAGATTTAACGAAATTGTTAGATTTGGCTCAAATGTGAAATGGATACTCGGGTTTTGGCTTAAACCCGTAAATTTTTAAAAAAATAGACCAAAAGTGTTATACCCGGTAAAGATAGTGGACCAAAATTGTAGTTTTCTCTATTATGTATGAGCAAGAATAAAACATTACAGTATTAAAAATATTGCTTATATTATGGTTCAAAATAATATGAGTACTAATTACTTATGTTGTATCATTACAGTTGTCTTCCACGGGTGCAAAACATGATGAGATCGACTTTGAGTTCTTAGGGAACTCAACAGGAGAGCCATACACGGTGCACACTAACATATTTACTCAAGGTCAAGGTAACCGAGAACAACAGTTCCAACTATGGTTTGACCCAACTGCTAATTATCACAACTACACCATCCACTGGAATCCTACTGAAGTTGTGTGAGTATACCAAGTCAAAGTGTCCCATCTCAAAACATCGGTTTTCATAGAAAAACAGTTTTTAAAACTATATTTTATCCTGTTAACGTAATGCAGATGGTATGTTGATAGTATACCGATCAGAGTCTTTAAAAACTATCAAAGCCAACGGATTGCATACCCGAACCAACAAGGGATGAAAGTCTACTCAAGTTTATGGAATGCCGATAACTGGGCTACAAGAGGCGGGCTAGTCAAGATTGACTGGACCGCTGCACCTTTTGTGGCTAATTACCGTAGGTTCAGGGCTAGAGCTTGCAAGTGGGACGGGCCAGTTAGCATTAGCCAATGTGCCATTCCCACCCGAGCCAACTGGTGGACATCACCTGTTTACAAGCAACTGACAATGAGTCAACAAGGTCAACTCAAATGGGTACGAGATAACCACATGATCTACAACTACTGCACCGATCTCAAGCGTTTTAACGGACAGATGCCACCTGAATGCTCGAAGCCACAATTCTAACTAGACGAAGAATATAATCTATTTCCAATACGTTGAAGATAAATTCATTTATATTACTCCATCTTATTTCAACATTTCAAGATTCTTTTGTTGCAGTCCATTTTTTTTCCTTTTTTCACTCTTTTGTATATGTACTCCTCAAAACATACTATTCATATTGCTAATAAAATAATTTATATTTGGTATCATAGAATTGGCGCCTGGAGTTCTTGTTTACATTAACTATAGAGTACACTGTCGGATTAAGTTTTATTTATTCAGCTTCAATAATATCAAAGACATGCATATTCATAGTATTATTTGTGGTTTATATTCATAAACATGTCCTATAATATGACATTGTACATGTAAACCAATATGCATATCTTTTGGTTAATAGCCAGCTAAAAGGATATACGTACAGTACATATAAATAAAGATATTACTACTTTGTGTCTGCGTCTTTCACTCGCTATGTTTAAATATATTACTACTCGTATAGATATTTTCTTAAATATAAATCGTGCAGATATTTGAGTATAGCCAAGACAATGAGTGCGCTGAAGCTCAAAAATGAAATCTCGATGGAGCTTGAGTTGAGTTTTTATATTCGATGTTGCAGAGTATTGACACTATTCAATTATACAACTACTCCTACGCCCGTTTGTAACAATAACAAATTATCATATTCAGATTTTATATATCAGAGATTCACTTTTAAAACGTAATGCAAAACATCCAAGTGAATATATGTCGAAAGAACATTTCTATTTTTTGGTACGTACATTGTTTTCCAAGAAAGCGACTAGTGTTACTATTTTCCATATGGGTTCACGTCTTTCAGGAACCCCTATGAAAATGAAAGGATGGTTTTGGTATAATCATAGCTGGCTAACCACACCTCAACGTGCACAGCCTCTTATAAAAAAGTAGGATATCGTCGACAAGGAAACGAATCCGTGTATCAACAAGTTAAATGAACAATCAGAAATATCTATAAAATAGGATGTTGCAGTAAAACACATAAAGAATGTATGCCAATGTCAAGTGCCAAACTCATAACCACTTTCACAAGTACCCGTTGTGGTGGATAACGAAAAAAGCTTGATGGTACATGTTGACCACTAATACAAAAGTCAAGAATGTCAAGATGCAGGAACCTGAATAAGTACTGGTTTGTGAGTTGTGGTGCATAATATAAAACATGAATGTTTCAAGCTGACAGCTAAAAGAATGTCGAGATAATATTATACAATATAAAGTCAATGGAGCAATTTGACAGTAAGTGGACTCTTTTGGTAAGCTACATATGTTGGACACAAGCTATATAAAGCATTAACAGTTAAACAACAAGAACATCAACAAATGACATACACAAAACATACGTAACGAATCAAGAACAAAATTTTCCATCATTTTGAAAATGGCAAGCTCTCGGGCTTTGTTTATGGCTGTTTTTTTGTTTGTAGTAGCATTCCACTCCTCTGTGGTTGTTGCAACGTTCTCAAAAAGCATGTATTTTAATTGGGGGGCTCATCATTCTTCGATTTCAGGCAATGGTGATGACGTCCGACTTGTTTTGGACCAAACTTCAGGTATCAATAAACTTTAATATAAAACTTACTTTTGTATTACACAATACTAAATGAAGAAAAGAATTATCCAACTTAAATTACAGGATCTGGTATACAATCAAAGAGGGCCTTTTTATTTGGTAGCATCGAAATGCTAATCAAGTTGGTCCCTGGGAATTCTGCTGGAACCGTAACAGCATATTATGTAAGTAGAAAAATTAACTTCATAAAATATTTATCTTAGATTATACGTAAATGTTTTGGTTAAATGTTGTATTGTGACAGTTGTCTTCTACGGGTGCAAAACATGATGAGATCGACTTTGAGTTCTTGGGAAACTCCACAGGAGAACCTTATACGGTGCACACAAACATATTCACTCAAGGTCAAGGTAACCGAGAACAACAGTTTAAATTATGGTTTGACCCAACTGCAAATTATCACAACTACACCATTCATTGGAATCCTACTGAAGTTGTGTAAGCATACCAACTCAAAACAACATTGGTTTTCATAAAAATAAAATCAGTTTTTGAGTTTATTGTTTTAACTATATCTTATCGTGTTAACGTAATGCAGATGGTATGTTGATAGCGTACCTATCCGAGTCTTTAGAAACTATCAAAGTCAAGGAATTGCATACCCAAATCAACAAGGGATGCGAGTCTACTCAAGTTTATGGAATGCGGATAACTGGGCTACAAGAGGTGGTTTAGTCAAAATCGACTGGACTGCTGCACCTTTTGTGGCTAACTACCGTAGGTTCAGGGCTAGAGCTTGTAAGTGGAACGGGCCAGTTAGCATTAGCCAATGTGCTATTCCCACTCGAGCCAACTGGTGGACATCTAATGCTTACAAGCAATTGACAGTGAGTCAACAAGGTCAACTCAAGTGGGTACGCGATAACCGCATGATTTATAACTACTGCACGGATTACAAGCGTTTTAAGGGACAGATGCCACCTGAATGCTCTAAGCCACAATACTAACGGGTCAAAGATCTAAACTCATTTCCAGTCCATTGAAGATTGATCATTTAACAGCAAATTTCATATTAATGAAACTATTATATTTCGTATTTATCACATACCCTACACATTTGTATGAATCAACACATAAATGAATTCAAAAGGCACTCTATATTTATTACTTATTGAAATGAAACATGTGCTAAAAGACAGTACAAGTAACAGAATTTAAGACAACATTATCCTAGGAAAAAAAATTGAAACTAGAACAATAGTCTAGTTTAGCCATCAAGATGCACCCAAATACCCTTGCTAGGAATATTACGATGTGTTACAAACATCAAGTAATAACCCGGTGGTGCATACATTCCAGACGGTGGGGCTACAGCCGTTATCACGTTCTTTTCGACCTTTTCCACCCCAGTGATTAACAGCCTTTGGTTTTGTGAAAAACCATGAGTTGTAAAAGGCGGGTACAACAGAGTTAGTAAAACATCTCCATATCCTAAGTTTGCATTCGATTTAACTGTAAATGCCACCTTAAATGGTACACCATACTTCAAAACCTTAGTGGTACCATCTTCCTTAATGACGGGCCTTTCTTTATCAAGCTTAGGGTCGAGATAGGGAGGTGTAAACTTCTCGACACGTAGTTCTGTTGGGAAAGGACCGTCAAAAGTATAGAACTGGTGAGCGTTACTTCCCATAACCAAAATTTTACCGTCAGGAAGTACTGATGATGTTGAATGGTACATTCTAGGAATAGTTGTCGGGTTAAGTTCCTTAAATCTTTTACCCATTTCGTTTTCGGGCATGTATAAGGTTGGGGTAAGGTTCGGGTCTTCACCGTCTTCCCATCCAGAAGTACCCTTTTTCGCACCATTAATCAATAGGAGCTGTCCGTTGGGAAGCTGTAAAAGATCACCCATGACTCGGGGGGACGGCATGTCTTGTTCTTTTTCCCAATCAGGTTTCTCCAACAGTGGTTTAATACGGTTACAATCCGCTAGAGCTGGTGTAAAAACTCTATTTTGTGTGTACCTTGGGTCGATATTTTGGAAAGCATCGCGTTTGTTACCACCACAAATCACTATTTCAACTGGGACCGGTTTGGAGTTATCCGGGCTAAGCCTTAGTGGTAAAAGAGCGGATTGGCCAGAAGGCGGGTAGTTGCGAGACCCGCCTTCTAGCTTGGGTAACTCCTTAATGATGTTTCCGGTTTTTGGATCAAAGACGGCAGCACGATCATTAGCGAATATGAAGACATCACCATCAGGTAGCATGTAGACAAAAGGATAGAGGTTATTTTCGACATGCAGATCTTGTCCCACAGCGGGCTCGGTGGTTTGTTTAAGGAAGGGGAAATCAACAACCTTAGGTCTGAAGTCGAATGTTGGTGGCATAACGTCGTAACTATATGAATCTCGTCCTCCTACAATAATCGCAGTTCCGTCATCCAAAACACAGTTTGTTGCATACCATCTAGCCGCACCAAGCGCGTTCTTTTTTTCAACAAACTTTGGTTGGGGGTCCGTTAATGAAAACAATCTTACGGATCGATCACCCATTCTGTTACCTCCGGTCGATATAAGGTCACCATTTGGCAACACGTGTCCTGATGAGCACCATGGATCGGTCTCGACCTAAAGTACATAACAAAATTTCGTTAATTTTGTTTAACAGTAAAAAGAATATATAAGAAGTTTGTTGAATGGTTAAAGTTACTCACATAAACAGAAGCAACTTCGCCTGTCTCGACATTATATTGTATAGCATGAGCAAAACAATCAGGTTCATTGTTATTATCGGGATTAGTGGGACAGTTGCCCTTGGGACCTAATTCTCGGCTTGAAGGGCCAAGGTTTGTGGTATCGAACCAAACGGCCTTGTTGTTTGACATTAACTGATATTGCATTGCGTTAACACCACAATTCGGGTTATCTATGGCCCATTCACCCTTGTAATCGGTCTCATATGGAGGTTGTCCATATAGTGGTGGATCGAAAAATCCGCCATTTCCTCTATTATTTGGTTTTGGAGGTGTTGGACCATCTTTGCCTCCATCTTTGCCTTTTCCATCGTCATTGCCTCCCTTGCCTTTGCCATCGTCATTGCCTCCCTTGCCTTTGCCATCATCATTGCCTCCTGGAGCGTTCGGATCATTTTTGCCTCCATCTTTGCCCCCATCCTTGCCTCCATCTTTGCCTCCTGGAGGTCCTGCTGGCGTAGGCCCAGCAGGTGCTGGTGGGTAGGCCCAACGGGTGCTGGAGGTGTATTGCCTCCTCCTTTGCCATTATCATTACCTCCTGGAGCGTTCGGATCATTTTTACCTCCATCCTTGCCTCCCGGACAATCTTTGCCCCCATCCTTGCCTCCATCTTTTCCTCCTGGAGGTCCTGCTGGCGTAGGCCCAGCGGGTGCTGGTGGCGTATTGCCTCCTCCTTTGCCTCCTGGACCATTGGGTCCTGCTGGAGCACCACCGGGTCCTGGAGCAACGGCTCCACCACCAGGATTGATCACCTTGCCATCTTTACATTGGCCCTCTATTTCAATTAAATTATGTGCAAGAACACAAGTTGCAAATAACAAGTTAAAAAGAAATAAAAAGAGTTTAACTGAAGCCATAATTGGTATTTAGATTATTTATTTCTTGCTCGGTATTTTCTTACAGTTTTATAGTTGAAGTTTGGCCTCAAAACAAGTGAAAACTTTCTAAATATAGAATGTTATATCTCTAATTACTCTCTGAGGACATCAACAAAGGTAGGAGTATTGTTGTGGTTATGTGGTATGTGAGAAACTTATGCATAAACAAGTGTAACTTTAATTTGAAAGTTTCAAAATTTAGTTATTTCACTTAGTACATCCTAAAATTAAGGGTGTACGTTCAAATGTATGCGTGTCTAGATTAATTTGGCTGAATACCAGCCTAGACGAGCTCAACCTTGTCTTGGCTTCGAGCACAATTTAGAAACACTACATCGTGTTCAATAAGAAAATAAGAATCTCAAGCTAGGGACGTATTATAAACTTGAATTCAATTTGTTATACTATATATTTTAAGCTTAGTCTATAGTTGGACTTGATATGATTTAGTTTGATTAAGCTTGAACTGAGTCTAATTGAGCTCAAAGTACTACTAAAAGATCGACTCATCTACAGTACATAATTAGTCTGAACGTCGTATAATCATCTTACGGTTTGGTAATAAACTCAATTGAATGTTTAAATCTGCTGGTACATTTGTCGTTTGTGGGCAGTGTGCATTTGTCGTTTGTGGGCAGTATCCCCGGCGACTTGTTGCCGGGGATTGGTATGCATTTTTTTTTAAATTCAGCCTGCACAGCAGGCGATTTCCAGATTTTTTTCCGGAATTTTTCCCGAAAAAAACTACCAAATATCAAACATGTACCAAAACCTGTATAGACTCATCACAACTTGTACCAAAACACAAATACAATATAACGGATCAACGCAATACAAATACATCACAACTTGTACCAAACCCAAAAGATGATAAAGCTAAATCGTCTAAAATCCGAATAAGTTTACAAAACGTTGCTTCCTAGTCATAAACGAGGCTTACACGTCAATATTCAACATGATAGGATAGGGAAACAAGTGTTTAAATGTCGCAAAGATGAACATAAAGTAACAATGTAGCATACTAACTAATATATAACACAACTAACTATCACCATCGCCATCCTAATCCTCGCCCTCCTCATCCTCGCCCTCCTCATCATCGCCACTCTCCTCGTCATCACCACACCCGCCACTCCCGCTAGCACCACCCGACTCAAACTCCTTAAACATATCTGAGTACTTGGAGTCACTTCTGAAAAGACTCATCATAAAGTTTACCTTTTTATGTATGCTCTTGAGCGACTTGTCGGGGGCGGGCATACTTGGCCTGGATGTGGCCCGTGCTGGCAATACCCTACCCACACCGGGAATGTGCCCACGAAGCTTACCCCCTCTAGCCAATCGATTGATCTCATCCTCCGTGTACTCACCCGTAGCCTCCAGCCTCTTCATCTCCTCCTATGTAGTGACAAAAACACAAGATGTCGTTGGGGAAAATAATGTCCACATCACCACAAACGTGATTAACACTAATTCTTTTTTTTAAATAACAAAGGAATCCCCGGCGACATGTCGCCGGGGAAAACGAAGCGGGAAAAATTCCCGCCACGTTTTACGTACAAATAATTGGTCATGATATAACGATATTATCCCCGGCGACATGTCGCCGGGGAAAAGTTCCGATTTCTTTGACTTAATAAGTCTGCGAGAATTGGTGCCACGTAAGACCAATTTTTGTCGTTTAGCGACTTTTCCTCGGCGACAAATGTCGCCGGGGAAAATACCGTCACCTGTTCCCATATTTCTTGTAGTGAAGGGCCAAACTCATATGTGCTCAACAGAGACGTTACATGGAGATCGAGCCACACCTTAATTCATTTTCGTTACATGTCACGGCATAATCAATATGGCTATACGTAAATCCAGGAGGATAGGTGAAACGTTTAGAGATCGAAATAAACATCAACGACTACTGGATATACAAGTTAATTTGGAGTACCACTAACTTTAAGTGACAACAAATAAAGAAATTAAAAAGTATTTGTTAGGTTAATACAGATATTAAAAAAAGTTTAAGCCTTTTATATTTTGAATACAGTTTTCATATCATAAAAGTAGGAAATCTTTGTGTTCGTGATATGATTAAGTTACCTGTTGCGAAACATGAATACTATAGATAAATGAACTGGACTCGACCTCTCTGAGGTTCGGTGAGTGTTTTAGTAGCACTCACACACATCCGTTGGTACAAAGTTGTCACTTCTTCGTTAGAAATAAAGGCAACCAAGAGGGAGCCTCAAAGCCCTCAATTTATAGTCACATGGATCACTGAAAGGCACGTTTTGCATGAGCAAGTTGTTGATGAAGTTAAACTATTAAAGTTATTTTAGAACAATCAATCCTATGGCGATTTTGAAGATGTTCAAGTGCGGGGATTTGAACATTTGGGAGTTTTTTAACGCAGACCTTGACGTTAAATTACAGTTCAGTTACCAAATGACGAAGACTCCATTGCTTGATACATATCTTCGCAAGTTTTAACTCTATTTAACATAAAAAAGTTTACAGCAAGAAAAAAACTTTAGAAATGGCTTAGCCAATATAATAATAAGCATTTAATCATGGATGGTGAAATCCTATCGTGGACTCTTAATTCTCAATTTTCTATCTTCTTATCATTTTCATAAGCGCACTCACCACGAAGATTTGCAACTCTGATAGATGACATCTCGTATGGTCACGGCTCAGTGTTGGTCCTGACCCGGCCGTTTTTTGCCGCCGGACTCACCGGACCCATGTTAGCTCTGATAACACTCTTTGTTAGCATTCCGGGAATGTTCTTTTATTTTGAGTCTGGTCAGTTGCATGGATTTAAATTATATTTTTTAACTAATATTATATATTCCAATTCATCATGTAACCGAAAACATGACAGCATTCTAAACACGCATTACGCTCTTAGAATGTACTATATAATCAAAGAAGAATTCACTTCTTTAACCTATGTGGGAGGATGTAAGATTAAATTGGTTTTTATCAAATAATAATAACTTGCACTGGTTCTTATGTTCATTATCAAGTGAACGCAATTTGATTTGGGGATCTTCTATGGGGTACAAATTTTATCACGGATTTCAAATGAGTTTAATCTCATATTTTTCGTTCTTTTTTGTTTGGAATGTGGCGATAATGCAACTCGTTAGTTAATTGAGTATTCGATG
>BQNB010005117.1:52411-103822 GCA_026074375.1 Tanacetum coccineum
TCGGTTTTTCGGTTCTTTTGGCTCTTTGATTTCTTTTGACACCCCTACGCAGCATATAGAATGTTTTGAATTATACTATTATAACGCCCACAAATCGGAAAAAAGAAATACAAAATTACTAAAAACGTTTAGAAGAAAATGCGATATTTACAAAAGAATAACCATTCAATGCTGGCCTACTAGCAAAAAACTCTTGACTATCACTTTAAGATGTGTGAGGTCTCAGTTCAATTCATGCTATATACAAACAACCCTGAAGTGGCCACAACAACCTCTTGAAAATGGAGGATTTTACCCCGTTTCAGTCGGTGTGACGATGAGTTTAAACCTCGTCAATTAATCGGCTAAGGGTCCGAAATCATACTTACCCAAGAAAAATATCTAACAAATAATTTATAAAAAAATCTATCTGTGAACTAAAATGAAAAATGATTTCATATATAAGCTATAAATATAAGTGGTCCATTCGGTGTTCATTGTGAGTTGACATATATACATTAACGTACGATTTATGACGCTGCACTATTTCTGCATGTTTCACGTCCCCTACCAATATGCGGGTGGATCAGATGAGACCAATACAACTGTATAAGGTAGTATGTCCATTTTCACACGCATCAATGACTATAATTGACCTTTTATTCTTCGTTTAGACCTTAAGTAAGGTTTAAGAGAAGTGAGACATATATTCCCTTAGAAAGTGTGGTTAGAGCTTTTGTTATAGCAATGTTATACTCAGTGACGGAATTAGAGTGGGTCTCGACACGTCTACTAATTTTTGTGCATAGTGTTAATTTTGCTAAAAAAAAAACTTCGAATTTTCTGAAATGCCCACCTTCTTTGAAAACCGTGTTTGGTCTCTAAAAATTGTGTTTATAATCTTGTTTAGTTTGTTTTAAATGCATTTAGTCATCTTGTGTGTTGGTTGTGTCTCTTATTTGTACCTTTGACATTCTAAAACCGAAACCAGTGTGCCATTAGCCCATTACCTTAATAAAGTTGTCCTCGTCAATATATGTGTTTGGGTATGTTTTAGCAAGTTTAGTTACAGTGTTGCGATTGCGGTTATTGTATATTTTTGCTTTTATCATCGGCATTACGATGATGTGACAAAACATTTTCATAAAATTTTCACGGCGTTAACATTGGTGTAGGAAAACATCATCATAACACAGTATTTGCATCTTCTTAAGATTCGCAATCTATCACGAGAATATGATGGGGGAGGTGATTTGCACACTCTACTTTTTGATTGACACACTTTAAAATATGTGCCTTGACATTTATATCCCTACATCACTTTCTCTTTTTCACCCATTACTTCTATTAGCATAAGGGTATAAATGTCAAAGACATATATTTTAGAGTGTGCCAATAAAAAAGTAGAGTGTGCAAATCACCTCCCATATGATGGAGACCCAGAAAGAAACTATTTTCCAACTCCAAAAAAATTGTTGAATTGCCTACTTTAATCACGTAATTTATAATTCTTCTTAGCTTTTTTTTTCAAAAGGCAAAAGATAATTATATTAATAAAAAGCTACTAGCAATGCGCTAAAAGCTAAAAAAGAACAAATACAATACTAGAATTAATCAAAAAAACTTAAATTAGCATCTTCCCAATGCTTTAACTATAAGGGCTAAAAAATGATGAAAAAATTATTGCCTATACAAGACAAGAGAAAAATCCCCGCTCACGGAGGCCGAGCCATCGGTTTTCACTCCGGAGCGTTTTTTATGCAACCCCAAACAAGCCTCAGGGAACACGAGAGAATAAAAAACAAACGTTATCCTAAACCATTACTGGAGAGAAGCATAGGGGATTTAAGCCAGTCAATCCAATTGCAAATCATGTGACCCCTATGATGAAGCCAAGAATAGGAGGAAAGACGAATGTTGTCGAAAATGTCACTTTTCCTCATCGAGTGTGAACGAAAAGTAACACTGTTGCGATACCTCATAAGCCATCAAAGAGAAGAAGAAAAAATAGCAGATAAGCACCGAGACTTCTCTTTAACCACCCGCCACGAAGTAAACCAACATTTCCAATGCTCATACGAAGTAAAAGGAGGAAAAGAAATATCACACCATTTACGAACAAGCATCCAAATGTCCTTGGCAATATTACACTCAAAAAAATATGATTTGAAGATTCCACGTTACCATTGCAAGAGGGACAAGAGATCGCCTGAATATCAATACCGCGGGAAGAAAGATTCAACCTATGAGGCAAGCGACCCAATATCAGTCTCCAAATAAAAATATTGACCTTTCGAGGAATGTTTTTGTCCCAAACTGTTGATGGAGCCAAAGAAGCGAGAATCTTCGAATCAATAACGCATCGAGCGTCCTTTATAGAAAAAGATCCATCAGTGCCCAACGACCACACACAAGTATCTTCAACTCCGTTAATTTCTGCAGAACTAATTTCACCAAGCATGTCGAGTAAATCAGCAGAATTTTGAGCTCCAAGGTTAGTCCTCGACCTATTCCAACGCCATTGGCCATGATCAAAGCGGTCAATAATAAGACAATATTTCTTACTCTCCAATCGGTATAGCCTATATATCTAATATAAAAAGAAGATTCTCCTACCCAGATATCTTTCTAGAAACAGATACGCGTGTCACAACCCGCTTGGAAACGAAAGGAACTATTAGGGATAATGTTATTCGAGTGTAGAAAATTAGAAGAACCAACAATTCTAGCCCACGTACCGTTATAGATGCAACCATTAAAGCCACATTCCTAACCATGTAAAGCTTTGATAACTTTAACCCAGAGCGCATTCTTGTGGAATAACAACCTCCAAGGCCACTTTTGGAGAATGGTGAGGTTAAAAGCTTTAACACTACCGATGTTTAAATCGTCGTTATCATAAGAAGATAAGACATTTTTCAATTCAATCCAAGCTAGTTTTCTAGCTTCGTGATAACCTCCTCAAAAAAACATTGCTCGAGATCTTTTCAAGGAATTTAGAACAGATTCAGGGACCTTGAAGATCGAGAAGTAATAAATACCGAGGCTACCAAGAACAGCTTTTATTAAGGTGTGACGGTCCCCTATAGAAAGGAGATTAGCCTTCCACAAAGATAACTTCGATTGAAACCTGTCCAATAAAACCTGCCAACTCGATTTTAAAACTCATATTAGAACCAATGGGTAACCCAAGATAAGTAAAAGGAAAGGATCCTGAAGCGCATCCAGAATTACTGGCCATGGAAGAGACATCGACATCCGAAACCCCAATGCCTTAAATATTAGATTTTTAAATGTTAATTTTTAAACCCGAAGCTAAGTAGAAGACCTATAAAACACGAATGATATTGTCTAAATCATTAGCATTCCATTCGTTAGTGAGAATCACGTCGTCGGCATAAAATAGATGAGATATAGTTACTTCAGGAGAACCGAATTTGACGCCTCTTATAAGACCTGAGCTAACCGCGGTAGATAGCGTTATGCAACTCCTCCATAACAAGAATAAAAAGAAAAGGCGAGAGAGGATCTCCTTGCCAGAGGCCACATTTGATAGAAAATTACGAGGTAAGACTATCATTGACGAGAACCGAAGCTCGGGATGAGGATAAACAAGCTCTAATCCAAGAACGCTATTTAGAGCCAAAGCCAAGATTAAAAAGAACAAAGTCTAAATATTTTTAGCTCACCAAGTCAAAAGCTTTCTCAAAATCAACTTTGAAAATTAACTACTTTTTCTTCTATTTTTGAACCATTCGACAATCTCACTAAGAATAAGATGACCATCAAGACTTTGATGACCAGCTATAAAGGCTGATTGCTCATGACTAATTTGATTGCTCGTGACTAACAATCTTATCAATCACCTTGGCTAGCTGATTAGCTATAATTTTAGCTATGATTTTGTATTGAACGCCTATGAAAGAAATGGGACGAAAATCTTTGATGAAAATAGGGTTGCTAACCTTTGAAATGAGGGTGAAGATAGAACAATTAGATCCATGGGACAACGAACCTGTATCAAGAAAAATATTGACATACTCCAAAATATCAACTTTAATATAATCATAATATTTCTTCACAAAAGCGAAAGAGAACCCATCTGGGCAGGGAGCCTTGGAACAACCACAATCCCAAACCGCATTCTCAACTTCATCTAAAGAAACAGGAGTCACTAAGCTATCACGGTCAAGAGCACATAATCCAGAAGAGTTAGCAAACGAAGGAAAATCCACATTCGAATCATGGTTTTTAAACTTTTCTTTAATAAAATTGACAAACTCTTCCTTAATTTGAGAAGGATCCGAAATCCAAACACCTTCTTTCATGATACCGTGAATCATTTGAGCTCTCCTTTTTTGCTTTACCTGCCTGTGAAAAAATTTAGAGTTCTCTTCACCTTCGATATCCCATTTCATACGCGCCTTTTCAAAAAATCAAAGGATTAAAAAGTATCTAATCTGTCCACCACTTAAAGCAACTTAATACGAGAATCATGGTCGTCATCATTCGCAGAAACCGCTTTAATTTTCTCTTCTATAGACTTGATAAGTTGTAAGTTATCATGTTTAGTAACACGATCAGGAGTTTTAATTTCAGAATACCATTGCTTAATTCTAGCTTTGAAGAGGCGAAATTTTTCATGAGATAAGAGCTTCCTTCCAAAGTTATGTTCCTCCAATTTAGGTAACTCCGTTTTGATAACTTCATCAAATGAATCACGAAGTAACAAGGAATGGAAAAGCTTGAAAGGCATAGGACCAAAGTCGGATTTAGAGACATGAAGAAGAATGGGATTGTGATCCGACCACAAACGATCAATGGTAGTAACACGAACATCAGGTAAAGCCTTAGCTACCTCTTCTGATATTAAGAATAATCAAGTTTACTAAGCTTGGTTCCAGCTTTGTTCATCCAATTGAAATAACGACCACCCAAAGGAAGGTCAATCAAACTAGAATTATCTATAAAAGAGTTGAAGTTATATGCATCCTGTCGAGAAAAAAGAGAACCACTCATTTTGTTTCCATTACGAACAACGTTCATGTCTCCAAAAATGATATATTTACCTACGTGTTGATGCATAAAATTACCAATTCTATTCCATAAAATAGCTTTGGCCAACGAGTCTTGAGGACCATAAATGTTTATCATATAACAATCACCAACCGTATTTCTCCAATGCTCTTTCACAATTATAAAAGCGTCATCACCCCATATATTATCTTTAATAAAGGAATTCGGATCCCACATAGAAATCAGGACACTCGATCTACCACAAGCCATACTATACGCAAAATCAAAATTATAATTATCCCACATGGATTTAAGACAAAAGGTTTCAAGGAGCATTATTTTGGATTCTTGAATACCAAGAAAATGAATTTTATGCTTGAAACATAAGTCCTTAATCCAAACACGTTTTCTCCATTTCTTCGTACCACAGATATTAATGGATAGAATGTTCATTTATCAGCTATATGCACGCCAATCTCGTTGATCATTCTTTTGAGAGTTTTTTATACCCTCTGACATCAAAACCTAAGGAATCTCTTACCTCAATACTTCTTGATAATTCTTCAATAAGGAAAACTCCTTTTATTTCTTTCTTTCGGTATCTAGCAAAAGAAGTAGAGCACTTACTAGTTGTTCTTTTCATATGTTCAAAACCTGGAGGCCGACTTAGGTTCGAGAAAACTGCAATTTTAGGAGTTACTTTGTTGATGTCATCTTCCTGATCCATGTTATCTTTGCTGATTGGATGTTGAATTTCGTTTCTTGCCAATTCGTTTATAGTTTCTTTCAAGTCATTCAAGTTGTTCAAATCAGCCAAAGAATTTTCGTCTACAGAATCCTCCACCTTTTCCATACCATTAACGTATAAGTTGTTGAAGGAATCAAGTGTTTCATCAACAATATTTATGTTCTATGTTCTTAACTCATGCACATGAACATCATAATTCACCCCGTGTACTTCAACTAATGCTCTTTCTGAAACAAAATTATGCGACTTAGTAGAAATACAAATCCTACCTGAATTCATTTCCGTCGATTCCTCAGCTTCAAAAAACATGAATTTGTCAAACATGTCTGCTACTTTATTATATGCATTTGATCCCCAAGCACATAAAGGAAGACCACGAATCTCAATCCAGATCATACGTTCATCAACTTTAAAGGAAGGTGTAGCAATTTTGATGCAAGAATAAACACTCTTTAAGGAAGCATTAGTTTGGAAGTTATCTGCTGATGAACTCGAAGGGAATTGAATCCTATCTAAAGGCCCCTAACATGATGAATTTGCAATTCTGTAAAACCTTTATTCCTACAGATAACATACATATTACTCATTGAGTTCACGTTGCTTCACCAATAACACCATAGATGGGTCTTCAACATTAACGAGGTCTTGATCATCGAGGACTAAAGCTCAGATATTAGCATTTGTTGAAGAGGTATCCACAATAGGTTTTGCAATACCATTTGTTACAGAAGCAAACGAAGGAAGATTATGAAACTTGTCTTTGTTCTTAAGAGGAATGTTATTAGGTTAACTACTAGGGTTAGGTTTAGGGTTTTTGTCTTTTGTCGTGATGTTGTGATTGAATTGGGATCCATTAGCAAAGGTTCTTTGGGAACGAGCAACTGATATATATATATAAATGATAGCTACCAATCCAAATATTCGACAACGATTTAACGACTCAGTCTCATCTTTAATTCCTAAGAAACGAATGAAACTGAAACGTTTACCTTATTTTGATAATTTGTTTGCGATGAAGGTATCGACCAATCGTCCCGTAAGGTGCACAGATCTTCCACAAGCCTTTTGGATCCACCGAGTTAGGTATATTAGATATGTAAAAGGATGTCGCTAGTTTTTCCATCTCTTTATGAAACGGATAATTGATTTGATTTTCCGCAGTTTTCTTGTTGTTACGGAATATCCATGTCCATCCTCTTGAATCAGTGATGTTTTTAGGTTTAACATGATTGAAAAAGAAGGATTCGCCAAGGGTTTTAGGGTTTTTTTGATTAGATGATCGACAAATCAATTTGTTGGTGGTGTTAAAATAAAAACATTTATTAGTTTTTTATTTGGATGAAAAAGGTTAGAGATCTGATTTGCTGATGATGTTAAAAGGATTTTAGTTGTTTTGAAGACATTGATAAAAAGGATTTATGTGACGATCAAAAAGGGTTTCGATGCCTTCCACAAAAAAGTCAACGATAAATCGATTAGGAGATATATTTAATGAGTGACTCTGAGCAATGCATAATCATGATGGTTGGAGGCAACAGTGTCGTCCCGTGAAATTTGGAGGCCCTGTGCCACAAATCTCATGGGGCCCTTAATTCAACTCCGAAAATTAAAGCATTGATAAAATTAACAAATTGTAATTTCGTTATGCATTGAATTTTTGATATCGATAGCAACTTATTAATCTTATTCTACTATAGATATAATTTTTTTCTAAGTCTTGCTATAAAATTTTCAAAACCATTTAGGATAATCACGAAGTCTTATAATTACAACATTAGTATATAGTACAAGATGGTTTGTAGTAGTTTTTTTTTCTCCGAAAATATATCATAGTTAAAACTATTTGACGTATTTCAACTTTTCAAACAAAAAATGTTGTGCTTTTTTTTAACTATCAACATGTTTGAAACAAAGATAAGGACTAAAATTATAAATTGCAAAGATATAGGATATGTTGTATCAAAAATATAAACCTATAATAAATATTTGTGCTAAAAGACAAAACATAAAGTTAAGCCCCATGTTTGACTTTGGGGTTATCTTCCCCAACAAAAAATCAGACGCCATTTTCACTATAAAAACACATGTTCAAGCTTTTTTGTTAAACAAATCTTATATTCTTCATTCAAAATAATCTGTTAGCGGTATTAAATCCTCCAAAAATGGATGTATATCTTTACTGATGTTTTAGAAATCGGAGGCCCTTGAAAAATGGAGGCCCTGTGCGGTTGCATATGCCGCAAATGCTCAGATACGGCCCTAGAGGCAACATGTAGTGACGTCATTCAAAAACTATGATTGTAAAATGATGGAATATCATGAAGTGGGATCATTAGTAAAATCATGTGTATGTGGTAAAGTTTCAAACTATTTAGGGGCAGTTTGGTATGAAGGTGTGGATTAAAAGATTGAAACTGAATCCAAAACTAAATGTTTGATATGTGGATGTTGATATTAAACAATGAAAAGAAATCCATTACTTCATACCACATCGCAAAGGCAGGTTTTGAAATAAGTCAAAGAGGTTTGTGACGATATGAAGACACTATCTATAATTTTATTCGTTCCTCATTTTCCAACCATTCATCTCAAATACTTTATTCTCTTTTAAGTCTTCACCCTATTATCTTTAGTTTTAAAAATTAATATTTATATTTTAATTATTGAAATCAAAACATTTTAAACAAACAAACTTATAAATAATTCTCATATCATTTTTCTCTCCTATTTTTTTTATCAAACTATATAAATCCAAATCCGAGATTTCCAAACTTTGAAACAAACCAAATGCACCCATAGAGCATGGGGTCATTTTTATATTTTATGGTGGCGAAGCCAGTCGCCACTCCGACGTAGGGCTTCGCCACTTAGCTCTCCATCTCCATGCTTCTTCGCCATTTGCAAAAATCGAGGCCATCTCGCAGTTCTCAACGAAGGAAATGGACAAGAAAAATATATTAAAATCCAGTTTGGAAAACCAACGGCATACATTTCAAAATTTAAAAAAATTAATTTTTTATAACCATTTTTCCCTATAAATAACAACTTACTCATTTTATCAAATTTTTATTACAAACTATCCTTTTTCAAAAACACTACATCTTACAAAACAATAAACATAATGAGTGAAATTACGAAAGTGATGATTTCCGATGTTGCCACATAAGATTTTCAAAGATCCTTGACATGATTCGTTTGAACGTTGGTCTGGTCTTAGAGCCTAACAAGAACAAGAAACAGACAGCAGATGCAGGGAGTAACCACATCGAAAAACTAGATCCTTATCCGGGCACGGGTTAGAAGCGCGCAGGAAGGAGGCGAAAGCACGAGTTTCGATGGCGGATCCCTATTTCTGGTCTCGCGGCCCTTCGAAATATCCCGATTTTTATTTTCGGTTACGGTATCGTATGAGCCGTAAATATTTTAGACATAGTCTCAGGTATTGGAAATTTACATTGATGAAACTCACCATCCTCTTTCTCGATTTTAGAGAATTTTTCTTTAGAGTTACGTCCGATGCTACGGGGGTATACCCGGTTTTAGTGTTAATTATGAAATGCCTTTAGCGCCATACGCCCAATTAGCATACGGCGTAATATCCTGATTTTCATTAGATGAGTATTTAAAATGGGTAGTCATTTGCGCAGCGCAATTCTTGCTTGTTACCCGATTTTGTTCACTATATCAGCGACTATCGAATTGTTCCTTATGCCCAAAGTATTTACGCGACTCTCACATGAGACACTTCGCAATTGAACATTCAAAAGTTATTCACCCCGCACATACAAATAATATCAATGGTTTTCATGGATGTCTATGAAATTGTGACAAAGCATTGCACCTGTATGACACTGACGAAATGGAGAAATTGCCCAAAAAACATGGCCCTTATGGGCAATTTGTGAGGTGATAAAAGTACCTAACTATATTGCTTAAAGGCTGTTTGCTATTTATGATTTGTGGATTTGGCATGAATTTTTTGGAGGTAAGCAGGTTTGCAAACTAACGATTAAACTGTTTTGATATAATTCTACGTTATAATGACGACCCTTCTTGATAGGCATCGACCCCGTGGCTCCAGTTTGAAATTGTACAGGGGGTCTTACATTCGTAAAAAGGGTATTTACTTAGCCGACACGGCATTTACTCAACTATGGGACTCATCTTTTAAGTTACAATCATTTACTGTTTGCACTACGCCTCAGAGAACAGAATGTTTTATAATCGGAAACAAGAAGTGCCCGGAAAAGGGTCATCTGAAAGAGTAACCTTTTGGCGGTCATTCAACGGAGTTGGGGGGGCACGTATTATAAGTCAATCCCGGATGTGCTGCCTGGCTCTATCAACAACGCCGCTTCGCATGAGTTATGAAATACTTGCAGCTATATTGCATAATACTGATTTTTAGAAGATCCAAAAGTACGCGCGGTTACATCCGCTGGTCATTTTTGACGAAGAATAGAATGTTTCAATTTGTCCACAACCAATATATATTTAGAAATGGGTCGTGCGATGCGATATCCGACGAAATAAAAAAAGACACAAGATCTGTATGATAAATAATACAACTCGCAAAGCTTTCAACGTAAATATCATTGGGCAATGCCTTTTGGCAACAACACATCAACTATGAAATTAGTCTGATGTATAATTTGATAGTATATGTTTTTAATTTTTCGCTATTAGTTTGGTAATTTCGCAGTTGGTTTTTTTTAAATGTATTGTAGTTCTGTATTTTTAATTTGTGTGAAATCATGTATAAATAAATTTTGTTGGACTCTGGGAAAATAAATCGATTTTAAGTTTTCACCTTATTAACTTTAGTTAAAAATTAATATTTATATTTTTAATATTGAATCAAACATTATAAACAAACAACACTTATAATTAATCATACATTTCTCTCTCCTATTTTTCTATCAAACTCATATTAAATCCAAATCCGATTCCAACCCTTTTAACAAACCAAATGCACCCTTAGTATCACAAGGAGCAACGATGGAAATATCTTCTTAGCTTTTTGAAGAAAGAAAAAAGCTAACATCTGCAATATATTCAATTTCTTTTTTATCTCTTTACTCTTTTGAAGTCCTTCCGTCACAAAATAATTGTTTCTTGACAAAAACACACAATTTAAAAAAAAACATAACTATTATTATTTTCTCGCTTTTATTTTTTAAGATATGACTATTTACCCTGAACTAATTAATTAATGTATTCTTTGTAGTTTTTATTAATAATTTCACGTAAAAATAATATGATAAACTCGATCAAACTTTTATATCTATATTTAGTGAGCTATGTGTAATCGTGCATTAATAACCGTTATTGGCGTGTCACCTAAGCATACACAAAATAACACCACAATTAAAATAAAACACCCTCCCACCTATAAGTGTTATTGATGCATGTGGGTTGCATAACACCACAAAAATATACCTTTCAATTACTATCAAAAACCAAAAAACATAAAAATAAAAAACGCAAACGCTCACATTCCACAGCCGAAGGGAAGAACTCGTCACAACGGCGTGGGAGAGGGTGCAGAACGGCGAGCGTCGTTGGTAAAAAACATAATGGCTTGCGGTTGGTCGCATTGCACTGGTGTATTTTTTTTTGATAATAACAATTTAAATTGGTACAAATGAGAAAAAATAAATATAGCCCTATTATTTTAGTAAAAGACTTTTTTTTAGTAACACTTTTTCAGAATTGTTCAAATTTAAAATATGTCCACTAGAATCACAAAAGCACAAAATGTAGCACCAATGATAGTTTGGTAAAAACCGTAGTTTTTGGTATTTCGATTAAGACATTCTCGTGAAAATTAATTATTTGTTCTCCTTTTCCATTTTATTGTTATCACACACATATATTATGTCACATGGACTAAAGTAGACAGTCATTTGCTTCATATGTACCAAACTGTAGTGAAAAACAACGCAATCCACCCAACCTTGTAGTTGTGGATACCATAATTCATTACCCGGCCGACTCCAATTAGTTTTATTTCCCTCCACTCTCCATTTTTTTTGTTTTGCCGATATTTTAGTATAAATTCTTCTCAACAATCATTATTCGTGGTCGACTTATTATCTTAAATCCGGTAATCCCATGTATATGCCCTTAGTATCCTAGATAAAAGGCTTGTTCAAATGTTTATCAGTCCTTAATTATGTTGATGATCCACACATAAATAGCATGCATATGCCTTTTTATGGTACGGCCATGATTAAATACACTAATGAAAATATGTGGCCTCACTCGTCCCTTAATATAATTGGCTTTCGGATAATAAACCAACAATAGAAAAAAAAAAGCTTTTTTACAAAAAACATTAAAGTCTTGTTCAATTGTTATCATTCCTTAATTATGTTGATGTCACGATAAATAGCATGCATATGCTTTTATGTACGTGCAAGATTAAATGAAACTAATGAAATAGATGGCACTCACTTGTCTTAATATAATTGCTTCGGATAATAAACGAACTGTTTCAAAAAACATTATTATTACTGCATTCATTTTTTTACTTTTTAGTGAAATAATAGTTTTACTGTTAACTACTTAATTAATCTTTTTTTTCAAGTGTGCAATAACAATTTGAAACAAAGATAATATGATCAAACTTCCTACCAATATTTTAGTATTGGACAATTAAAAATTTGAGAAAGAATGACTACTAAGTATCGACATATAAAGCATGACTTCTCCAATACCCCACGCCATGCATATAAATAACGATCCATGAAGTGCACAATTTGGTTATTTATTGGAGTGCTGGTGAGTGACAGTTGCCCTATATAGAAACGTACCCACACGACTCTTCATCTATGAACACTTTCCAATCACTTACCAAGTTCTAATTTTGCATTATCCAGATCATTTTCTAACCACCTAACTATGAAGAAGGGTTAATTCATACTGACATTATGTACTTTGCCGTTTGGTTTGTCTAGGTTAGACTATCATCATATGGTTCCAGATTGTAAACTTATTAAACATGGTGTCTATGTTACTTAACTTATCATATGTATATGTTGAGAATGAGATCAATTTATGAAACACAATACTTGTGTTACTTAACTTATACTCTCTCTTCTTCCGAAAAGAATGTCTACAAACAAAAACAAAAAATGATATGTATGATTAATGTTAGTTTTCAATGATAAAAAGTCATTTGTGCCCTTAAACTTATTAAATATATTAGAAACAAGTTAGGTCACCCGCGCTCTGCTGCGGGATGTTTGGCGGCCGGTGTTTTCGGTTGGACGTGTTAGAAGGTATGTTTTTGTAAAAAAAAAAAAAATTAACGGTCGTTAAGCAACGACCGATTTTAACAGCATGTTTGGTGCTTTTAAAAAAAAAATATTGTTCGACCGTAGTGGGGAAAGGTGGTATTTTATTAAAAAAAATTAATATGAGGTCAGTTTTTCGTATTTAAAACATGGTCGAGGGGGTATTTCGTAAATATTGAGGGCCTATTTCGTAAATTAAAAAGGAGCGGTCGGGCGGACTAGGAGTCGGGTCGACCGACATAGATAACTCAGAAAGTGTGAGTGAATATTTTGAAAAAAAAAGCAAAAAATCAATTAAATTTTTTTTCTTTAAATGGTTTGAGACATTATAAAAAAAACAGACGATGACTAAAAAAAGTGGAGAGAGTATTTAAAAAAAAAAATTTTTTTTTTCTAAAAAAAAAAAACCGATCGGATGGGTAAGGGTTGAGCCTGCATATTAAATGCTCCCCGGTAAAAAAAAGGAAAATATTTATTCTTAAACATTTTGTGAGAAAAAAAAGTTTACTTTTAAAAACTTTTGAGGAAAAAAAAGAAAAAAAATGGTTAAAAAAAAAATAATGTTAAGGAAAAAATATACTAAAAAAACAGACCGATGGTTCGACGTGCGAGAGGGCTATTGCGAGGAAAAAAAGGAAATATTTTATTTTAAAAATTTTTTAGAAAAAAAAAACGGAGATTAGCGGAGCGCGAGGTCTAGGGCTTAAGGTTTACTCATAAAAAAACACAACCGATGACTCCAAACAGCGCGAGGGTATACGAGGAAAAAAAAAGTAAAGTTTTATTTTAAAAAGTTTTTGCTAAAAAAAAAAGGTTAAAAAAAGGGTAAAAAAAAAAAATCAATGTAAAGAAAAAAGGAAAAAAAAAACCCTCGTTAAGGGGGTGGGGCCGGGTCAAGGGCGGGTCGCATTAATTTTTTACCGGGTCGGGTGTTCTGCCTTTTGTATATAGTTATAATAAGCTATTTATGCAAGATTAAATAGAATGGCAAAATAGAAAAAAACGGTTATAATTACTATTCGTGTGAAAAATTGGACACTTCTCTTGAGATATACTGACGAAGGGTGTAACAGTTGTGCGTTTAGGTCACTCAGCTTAACGATTACTTGTTTCAAAAGTTATCTAATTAGCATATTAATATAGAGTTCCATTGTCACTAAAAACCATGGTACTGAAAGAAAAAGAATCCACTGTTCAAAACATTATCATCATAAATGATTTGGATATTGTTTTGTTAATTAGGCAGATTTGGGATTATATATGTTATCATAGCTATTTAGCAAATGAGGGATTAGTGACGAAAAAGATGATCAACGATTATGGGCAAGTTCGTTGGCAACGGCTGTGAATTTATGATCCATGTGACGAAACAGTGTATCAAGTCACGATCGAGTTTAATGTGGTAGAAGCAGGATTTGATAGACCTTACTAGTTTCATTCCTCCTCAAAGGCCGTGGCGTTGTGAAGTAAAACTTTTTGTGGTGAGGGAGAAAAGGGTTACATACGTGTGAGAAAAAGAAAAAAAAAGATAAGTGATCTGTCAAATAAGAACATTGCAAAAATCATAAATTTTGCAATAGGGTCAGTCTCCAGTGTTTCCAGTGTATAAATGCGGTGACGGAACTAGGGTCAGTCTCCAGTGTTTCCGGACAATCATAAATTTTGACTGCGTATTGTTAATTCTTGTAAAAAAATTAATTTTTTTTATTGTTTTGTTAATTTTTCATAAATGCATATTTTTTAGTTCTAGTTAGATTTTTCCACTTTATAACTTCTTAGTATATAGATTTGAGATTGCTTCTACCAGTCGACCATTTATCAAATGACATAATGTTAGAGTAAATTGCAAAAATCATCCACGTGGTTTGAACAAATTATATAAACTATATATTTGCCAAAAATATTACGGGGTAATTAACTTGGGCAAAAAAAAATTGAAAAAATGCTACATCCACAAAACATTTATAAAAGAATTTTCACAAAATGACTTGTCACTAATTAAATTTATCTTAATTAATTCTCTCATTTACTATTAAATTCACATGCTCCTATAAATATATGTCACATCCTTTTGTAAATTTTTTTTATAGATGTAGCGTACCTTAAAAAATTGTGTGCTAATAAGGGTTGCTATTGGCTAGGAATAAGGTTACCGGGTATTATTCATTATAAAAACACTATTCACCCATTATCTCCACTTACATATTTAAATATTAGGGGCATTTACATGTATCCCTAAAAAAACTTCAATATTTACATATTTCCTCAAATATGCTTCAATTTCATTGTACATTATGCATTGAAAACTTGTGTTTTGAGAAAATATGTAATTTATGAAGTTTCATTGGGTATATATGAAATTCCCCCTAAATATGACTACGTATTTATCAAGCTTAAGTACACTAAAGTTACAAAACATCTCCTCAAGTTATGTGAAAACTTATGAAAACTACCTTAAACTTTGAGTTATTTTAAAAAAATTATACAACAAACTTTATTTTTCAAATATCTAACACATTTGTAGGAATTTATTTAGAAAATATTATACCTATGAAAAGCTCTCTGAATTGCGAATAAAATAAATCTGATATTGATACGCTTTAATACGATTTTATAAAAAATGTTAACCTCAATATATTTTTTTGTTAGAAATATATAAAAAGAAGTAAGAAAATACTCCCGTAACCTATTTTATAACTTCAGAAACTACCATAAAATATAAAACTAATTTTTTAAATTTTTTTGTAAAAATCATATTAAAAGATAGTTACAATATATAACCCCAAACTATATGAAAATTTATTTTAACTTTGATTGTCCATATTGGGGGCGATTTCTTTAGAAAAAAATATTGCTATGAAAAGTTTTTTCAGTTGCGAACAAAATGTGTCCAATATTGATATGCTTTTGACATATGTATGATTTATAAACAATGTTGAAGTTTCATACTAGTATATGTTTTTTGTTAGAAAATAAAAAAGTTTCAAAATGCTCCCTTAACATAATCCTGCTAACTTTGATTCAATTTTGCAATTTTACGGAAATTATAAATTGTAACATTGACAGTCAAAGTATATATATTAGGCGAAAATCATCGGATATTAGGCTTCGTAGCAACGCGGCCGTCTGATACCTCGTTGCATGTTCAATCTCCATCCTTTCGAAAGTGCAACTAGCATCCTTTTGGGAAACATCAGGATGCATATTCAGTCCATAGCCAAAGTCAAATGACTAATGTATCCTTTGTCTTCCTCCTTACGAATTTCACATGAATATTTCAGTTTCTAATTGGGGCAATTTCATATTTCCCCTCCTTAAAAATGGAAATTTCATATATACCCAAACATGCTTTAAAAACATTATACATTATGCATTCATGGATTGCACTTTGGGTATATATGAAATTAATGTTAAAAGTAGGGTGATATATGAAATTAATCCTTGTTTCATTGAGGAGCATACACAATTGCTTGTTCTTCTGCCATTGTTAATGAAGTTTTTGAAAACAAAAGAAATTTTAATGGCAGAATATCACACACCAGATGGTCACAAGCTTATTTCAACCTTGATCGCTGTCGTGAAATGCCTGATATGTTATCAAAAGGAACTATACGAAGATGGATATCTTTGTATTGAACACGATTGACCAAACAAACGTTTGAAAGAAGTATTTGCAATGAATAACTTGTTAAGATATAAGCTTTTTACCCAAAAAATTGAAGAACACCCACACGTTTTGCTTTGAGAGAGAATTTGAGCAGAGTTTATTTGCTTTGTAAATTTGTGTGTGTGTTCTTGTTTGGTGAAAGGTATTTATAGGGGAGTGGAAAATATTTTCCACATAATTTTAAAATTTTAATTTTGAAAGAGTTAAAAATTTGTTGGTACTACATTTAATGCATTTTCCCACTTGTTGCAAGATTTTGTTTTTCATGGCAACTATTGCGCCGTTTCACTTTTGTAGTGATGACGTATGAATAACGGTCAAAAGTCTTTTGACTAGACATTTTGGGATGGGATCATGTTTGTGGGAGTGGTATTAAATGCATGATAGTGTTTGGAGTTCGTTTTCTGTTGTTTAGAAAGTAAAAAGAAAAATATACATATGATGTGAGAAGAACACAGTTTATTTAGGGGTTTGTTTGATAAAACGATATGATTAAGCGCTGAGTGAATCAAAGTTGTTGAATGATTTATAGATCCTGAATGAACTTGGTTCGGAATGATAATGAATGTTTGAGAATTATTCTGAGTCAACCTCTTAATGATTTAAATTATCATTTTATCCTTGACACACTTGTTTATCATTTTATAGATCCCTAAAGTGATACCAATACCCTCCTTAACTTTTTTATTTATTTCTTATTTTTTTAAATTTTGTTTGTATTATAAAACTGTGAAATAAAAAAACGGAAAAAAATAATATAAAGTTTGATAAGTCAAAAGTGATAAAACATGAAAAATACGGAGCATGAAGCTGCCTTCTCCGGTTAATATATATTAAAATCATTAACAGGAGTACACATTCTTTTAGATTTAAGTTAAAATGAAAGAAAAAGACATTGAATAAAAAATAGAAAAGGACAAAAGAGCAATAGGTGGGACGCTGTATCATTTTGCATTGTTATGGCCATGAATCACACAGTAGCTTCTAAATTCGTTCAGTGTGATATATTTTTTTATCAAACATATTTGCTCTGACCGATTCATAGCATCTTCTCTTAATTGCTCAATTCAAAGGCTATCAAACACCCCCTTACTCATTTAATTTCAATCAGTGACTGAATATGCTGCCTAAAGTTCCCCAAATAGACGTTTCGTGCACTTTTGAAAGCATCGAGACTCAACATGTAATTTGATCAAACTACATGGATGATTTTTGCAATTCACTCGGTAAAGTTATTAATTTTCTCACAAGAGGTAAATGGTTCAAACATCACTAAATGTGTATATTTAAGGGTGGCCATAAAAGGGTCAAAAACGAACCTGCGATAAACCCGGTATAATGACGTAAATATAAGTAAAACTTGAACAGAAAAAACTACATCATTAGAGCATCTCAAATGTTGGCACTATATGTACATTTTACAAAAGTATAACAAAACCTCTCTAATGTATGCACTAAACTTATGTACTATTTTAGTGTAATGAATAGTAAAGCTCAAAAAATACTAGATATAGTGCAACATTCTTCATAAAAAAAACGTTTAAACTCACTTTTAACCCTATAAACTTTCACTTATAACCCTATAAGCTATTTTTCTTTTCCATTAATGGCGTGCTCTGTACCTATTCAAGGTGTACAAACAAAGATATAGATTGTGTGTATAACCGTATATGATAGAAAATAAAGTTAGTTTTATAAAAATATACAATAGTTCTGGTAAGTGGTAAAAATAGAGCACAAATGATTATATAACCAATACCGAGATTGTCGTATTTATTCTGAAAGAAAGAATTTAGAGCAAAGATGATGTGCACCACTTTTTAAAATAACATAAACCACTTTTTGTTTTGCTTGCGATACATGCCAAAAAATAGTTTGCAAAATAATAATGTAGTAATCCTTTCGTGGTTGGCTAACTTTGGTGCGCTCGGTTCTTGGTAGCCTCTCGTTGTACTATTTTTCTTTGTTTCGTGCCCCGGCTAGTGTGATTCAAAAACTTGAGAGAGTGAGAAAAAATTTCTTTTGGGGTGGGGGTGGGGATTGCCGCAAGCTGGCATGGGTTAAGTGGAAAAAAGTTATGTCTAAATTTGAAATTGGGGGGTTAAATATTGGGAGCCTTAAAGCTTCTAATTTGGGTTTATTGGGTAAATGGTGGTGGCGTTTTAAGGTTGAAGGGAATTCTCTTTGGGCTAGGGTTATTAAAAGTATTTATGGCGACGATGGTGGTTTGCGAGATGGGGGCGATCGGGTGGTAAATAGTCGAGGGACTTGGAGTAGTATTATCAAAGTGGCTAAGGAAATTGATAGGCTAGGGATTGAGTTCACATCTTCCTTTGGTAGGAAGTTGGGAAATGGTGAGAGTATACATTTTTGGGTGGATAAATGGGTTGGGAATTATAAGTTATGTGACCGGTTTCCTAGATTGTTTAGGTTAGAGAGAAATAAGGAAGTTCATGTTGGAGATAGGGGTTGTTGGGATCATATTGGGTGGAATTGGTGTTGGGATTGGGTCGCAAATCCTAGAGGGAGATCATTGGGTGAGTTGGAAGATTGCATTAGCTTAGTGAGGGATCATGTTCCATCTCGAGATGGTACTGATTCATGGAAATGGATGCTAGAAGATGGTGGTTTTTCAGTCAAGGTTCTTAAAGAGATGGTGGACGAAAAGGTTCTCGGTCTGAGGTCTCAAGTAGAAGAAACAAAGTGGTGCAGGATTGTTCCTCGAAAAGTAAATGTTTTTATGTGGCGGCTTAAATGTGATCGGATTCCGGTTAGGACTCTTCTTGATAATATTGGTATGGATCTTCATTCTACTTTATGTCCTCATTGTGAGGAAGCTATCGAGATAATAGATCACAGTATGGTTCGGTGCAAGATTGTTTGCTTGGTTTGGTCAAATATCTGTGCTTGGTGGAATATAGGTTCTTTTGTTGCTTCTTCGGTTCAAGATGTATTAAATTTGGCGGGATTTGGGCCGTCTAAATTACGTTTGTATTGGGAAGCGGTGATTTGGGCTTCGCTCTATCTCATATGGAAAGCTCGAAATAATAAAGTTTTCCGGGATAAAGAGATGTCGGCTGCTGATTTAGTGTTCGAGATTCAACTTACATCTTTCTTTTGGGTTTCGCACAGGTGCAACAGTTTCGAGTACACTTGGGTCGATTGGTGTAACGGGCCTCCATCTTTGATCTAATTCTTCAAGTGTGTGTGGTCAGTTTCGTCCTTTCGAGTTGTGGTGTGCTGCAAGTGGTACAATGACTTATTTTTGTTCGAGTTGTGGTTTGCTGTAAGTGATTTACTGGCTTCATCTTCTTCATCATATCTGTCAAGTTTACTTAGTTGTTTAAAGTCGGTGCAAGTGTTGTGTCTTGGTTCATGGAGGCGTGCTCTCAGATGGGTCTGGTTTCAATTTTAGTTTGAGTTGTTGTGTGAGTTTATATGCTTTTGTCCTGTATCCCATCAGGTCTTCTAGTTAGTTTGTGTTTGGTCCTTTTTTTGTTTCCTGGGTCTCACCCACAGCTAATTATCTTGTTTAGTTGTGGTGAGATGCCGTGTTTTGTATTCTTTTTGTTGGTTCTAGTCAATTGTTGCCTTTCCAAAAAAAAGTAACAATTTATATTTTTAGCTTATTAATTTCATTTTCATGTGTTGGAAAGAACGGAAATAGTGTCATCAAATAGTGTGATTTTGACGTATAGTAGTGTATTTTTTTTTTGAACAGCAGATTTTTATTAAAACACTAGCAAGAAGCTAGAAAAGATTACAAGATAATAAAATTAGGGTTTTGTAACCAAGTGACCCAATTAACATTACACTTAGATCGACTAGAGCATCACGTATAAGAAAATTGAACTACATCATCGAATAAGAGAGCACGCCTTGGTTGAGAATTCCCAAAGAGCAATTGATTTCTGAAGCGCCAAATTAACCACCACATCACGTAACAAATACCTTCAAGGAACACCTTCAATTGCTTATGTAAACGAATATTGACAATCCAGATGAGCCACTCGTTATAGGAGTTAAAAGCTACATCTTCAAGTTCCCACCAAATCAAAAAAATTTTCCTCCAAACTCCGGCGAGCCAAGGACAAGCGAAAAAAATATGGGAAGTGGATTCCACAACCGAATTACAAAGGGGACAAGCAATAGATGAAATATCCATTCCTCTAAGCGAAAGATTAGCTCTAGTGTAGGTAATTTATATCCAAGCAAAAACCCTCCAAAGCAATGAACAAGTTACCTTGATGGGAACGAACTCTATCGGCCATCTAGTTGGAACTTACAGCTTTCACAGCAAGATTGTATTATCAATTAAATTGCGAGATGATTTACACCTAAAACACATCTGTGAGCCCTTTAAAGACCAACAACCATCTATCTTATATATTTTTGGGAGCACAAGATCATCAACTTTCCCGAACAAAGTAAACCATATTTTCCTGCTCCACACCACCTCTTGGCATCCTACGTAATAGTCTGTATTAGTTTTGGTGTCGCATGATACAAGTTGTATGTCAAATGTTATCTGTTTTGTGTTTTTTTATATTACATAAAACAAGTTAAATTAAAGCTATTTAAATAAATTATTAGTGCTACTTAAAAATATGATAGTATTTTTTAGTGTGAGCGTATTATAATATACAACATTTATCAATCACATATACGCCAAAAACAGTAACTGGCTACTGTTCAGTGAAGACAGTGTTAGCACACATACGGCTAGACCCATAGTTACAGTTTCATCGTCCCAAAATTACCTTTCTTTTTTTGGTAAAATTTTTTTAAAACCGGCGGTTACAGTTCATTATCGGTCACCGGAAAAAGAAAAAAAAAAACTTTATTACTTACCCCTTCTTTCGTCAAAAATAAGAAGAAAAAAAAAAAGTTACTTTACTGACATTCTATCACGGCCTTGGTCAAAAAAAATATATAAATCCACTTTATATAGTTGAAAAAAAAAATTTGTCATTTAATATGAGAAAAAAAACAAACTATTAAACATGAGACCGCGAGAGGATTTAACCGAAAACTCTTGTGAGCCTTCTAAAGACCAACACCATCTATCCGATATATTTGGGAGCACAAGATCAGCAACTTTCGAACAAAGTAAACCATAATTTTCCTGCTCCACACCACCTCCTGGCATCCTACGTATAGTAGTGTATTAGTTTGTGTTCGCATGATATCAAGTTGTATGTCAAATGTTATATTTTTGTGTTTTTTTATTAACTAAACAAGTTAAATTAAACTATTTAAATAAATTTAGTGCATACATTAAAATATATAGTATTTTTTAGTGTGAGCGTATTTTTATAAATTTATGATTTATCTTTGCTTCACTGCCCGTTGTGTAAGTTGGTCCAAGATTCTCATCAACACTTGTTTTTCGAGTGTCCTTTTTCGTTGAAGGTATGGAATTTGGTTGTCCAAAAGGCAGGGTTACCAAATGTTTCAACAAGGCTGGAGCATATCACTTTTTGGTTAATTCCTATTTCGTCCAAAAGATCGATTGTTAGTGTGGTGGGTCGACTTGTGTTTGCAGATCAACTTATTTTTATTTGGCAAGAACATAACAAACGCGTCTACTCTAAAGAAACAAGGAAGGGGGACCAAATATGTGACGTGACTAAAGAGATAGTTCGTTTGAAGCTCTCTACATTACGATTCAAGAGGTCTTCAAGGGTGATAAGGATGTTAGAAACTTGGAATTTACCTCATAATGAGACGTAGGTTTAATGTTAGTCACTTGGTCATGTAGTTTATTGTTATTTCTTTCAGCCAAGCGATTTGCATTTGTTTTTGTTTAGGGGTTGTTGTTTCGAGCATGTTCGAAATGTTTGTGGTTTGCGTATTTCACAATTGGTTTAGAGTGACTCATCACCACTCTCTCATGTAATTAACTTTTATTTATATATTAATTCATTGGGTATTGAAACCTTTTACTTAAAAAAATAACAAAAACAAATTGATTTTTACATTAAAATAATGCATACATTTAAAGATGCTCAGTACACTAAACAAATCCTTAAATAAACGGTGTGTGCTTAAGATATGACAAGTTTTTTTTTTTTTCGCTTCAATTAGTATCATAATAGTATCACAAATAAACTTATTTCACAAATATGATACAACTTTTTATTGTAGTAAATATTTACCTATTTCTAGTAGTAAATGAACCATCCATGCATCAACCTACTAAACATCCATATTCATATCCGTGTTCATAATTCTTCATTGACTCCATCCATTCCGCGTGATAGATTTTTTTTTTAGAACGACAACTATTATAAAACCAACTAGCAAGAAGGTAAAAAGAATTACAAAAAGATCAAATAGAGGTGTTGCAACCAACTATCCCAACTAAAAGTACAATTACATCTAGAAAGGCACCAAGTGAAAGAGCGCGAAACAATATCGTCAAAAATAACATCTTTACGAGGGGCTTTCAACGAGAAGAGCAACTGATTACGAAACATCCAAACGCTCCACCAAGTTATATAAAGAACTTCTTCCAGCAAATCTTTAACTTTAGAGCTTAATCTGATGGAATCGAACCAAATAAGCCAATCAACATATGAATGCCAAGGGGCGTTCCATGATAAGATTCCACCAGCCAATACGAGCCTGACGATATCCGTAACCAATCTGCAGCTTGGAAGAACAAGTGCGAGGAATCTACCTGATCAAGGAGACAAAGCGGATATAAAAGATCATAAAACAGGACACGCACGATGTTGTAAATAGGGATTCGCGTAGGCAACCGATTCAGGAAAACATTCTAAGTCAAAAACATTTTATTTTTAAAAATTGGAACATATTTAACATCATCGAGTAGCAGTAGGTGCTTTCGGCAAGAAAACCATTCATCAAGAAGGGATGGCGAAACATCTTTGACTCAAAAACACCTTGCCACCCCCATTTAAAATCCCACACCCATCTATCCCTCCGATATTAGACAACAATGACCCTTCAAATCATACGTTTGAAGAAGAGCTAATAGTAGAAGAATCACCCCCTCCTCTAACCAAAACTAACGAAGAGAAAGGTAAAACGAGAATTTCAGTTAATCAGTCAGCCGTACAATCTATATTAATCTCCAATAGCATAAATTCGTAGAAAACATATACACGAAGTTGAGGTGTCACAAAACCAAACTTCATTCCAAAATTTCGTGCGCAAACCATTACCCACACGAATATGACAGTGAGAAATCAGGTCCACACCACGATCTTTAAGCATATGCACCTCCCGAACGAATATGACAGTGAGAAATCAGGTCCACACCACGATCTTTAAGCATTCCGCATGATAGATGGATATCCAATGGATCGGTTGTTCGTTCTCATCCCTACACACTATCATATAATCGAAATTAATAATTGAATCAACTCCAAAAACATTCAATAATTGTACATTTCGTCATAAATCTTCGTCATTCACCGTAGCATTTGAAAATTCAAGGGAAATAGTTTTTTTTATTGATTTTATGTCTGAGTTCATTGATTAAAAGATGATTAGTTAGATATAGATGATTAACACATTATAAAGGACAAAGATCAGATTATGGATGTGAGAATCATATTGTTGTTGATGAAAATCCGGTTATGAATTAAGAATATCAGGTTATGGATGAGAAAATCATTCAATGGAATAAACATATTTGAATAGAGATTTAGAAGAAGATGCATCTACTGTTACAGATAAAATAACATGCGATTTTGTAAAATCACATGTAATTTTGTTTAGTTTTGAAAAGATGAAAAACACATGTGATTTACATATTAGCATATGTTGTAATATTTGTAATTAGTTTGAACCGCAAAAACACATGTGATTTACATATTAGCATATGTTGTAATATTAAAATCGCAAGAGATTATACATATGTTGTAATATTTGTAATTAGTTTGAACCGCAAATTAACATGTGATTATTAAAATTATCATTGTGATTATAATTGAAAGTATTGTAGATAACTTAAGGGCAAATCGCATAAAAAATTATTCATTTTAGGTCTAATTTCAATTAAGGGTACCGCTCTTTTTTTTTTTCTCAATTTAAGATATCGGAATTTTTTCTTGTTGCAAGGTTGTACATTTAGCAGGTTTCCAGGTTATAAAACAATTTCAAATACCAAACATCCCCTTATCTCTTATTACACCATATTCCTTGTCACAATACATCATGCGTACGAATTAAAATATGAAATTCACACTGAAACTTAATCTTAACAAGAACTAATTTTAAAAAGTAAAATATTTTTTAACGAACGAAAATATTTTAACTAATTTAATGACTAAAACAACCTTTAAATTAAAATAAATCACCAAACGAATTCTAAAACTTCTAGAAAATTTTACCCAGCTACAAACGCTACTGAAGAGCTACCAGAAAATTAAAATTTATATTTTTGACGGTTTTTACTATTTTTTATAAAATTATAACAAAACAGTTTTATAAAAAGAAAAGGACATAATCGGTTTTTAGTTTTTACAAAATAGTAAAACGTGACTAAAACTTTTGAAACAATTATGACAAAAAGATAACACTTCGTAGAATCTTATATAAATATGACGAATTTTTATGAAGGTTTCTGATATATTTAGACTAAATAAACAAAATAAAACTGATTTTTTTAAATAGTAAAACATGATTAAAAATCTTGAAAAAATTATGACAAAAAGAAAATACTTTTTAGAATTTTATATAAAAAGGACGAATTTTTATGAAGGTTTTAAATATATTTAGAATAAATAAAAACACAAAAATTTTATAAAAAAGAAAAAAGTGACCTGTTACCTGACTAACATGTAAAAAAAATCCTTAAATTGCACGGTATGATAAGTTAAATACTTTAAATTGAGAAAAAAAGATCAATATCTTTAATTGAAATCGAACCTAAGATGAATACATTTTTATAAGGTGAGTATCTTTTTATGCGATTTACCTATAACTTAAATGTTAGGTAGGATGTTACATAAGTCATGTGTGAAAAGACAATATTTTCGCTTCTATTAATAACTTTTTAAATATAATTAGTTCTTAAATCAAAACAAATTTTAATGTACACTCTTTGACCAAACAAAATAAATATTGTTTAATCTAATATTTTAATCTTAAGTGAATTGCCGTAAAATAGCAATTTTCAACTTGAATGTAAACAGAGTAGTCATTTTCAATGGGCCGTCACACAACAATATGAGCCCATTAGTTTAAATGTTATTTATTGGTGACAACTTTTATCTTTAGTACAAGGCTACAAGCAACCACCTGTCACGAAATAATTACTTATGAAATTTCTAAGGTATAACTAACCATGTAAATTGATAGAAAATTGTAAAAAAAATGTTTACACTTTATTAATATAAATCGAATTACAATAAATAAAATTAACAGTAAATAAATAACAGAAATAAAAATACAAACAGAAAATGGTAAAAGCAGAAGACAAACTCAAAAATCAAGTTGAAGGAAGATGAAATCTAAATCGATTGTATCTACTACCTCTTTTGTGCGGTGATTATTATAACCCCTGTTTATTGAGATCATCACATGTTGATTTGATTTCTAAACGAGTGTGTTAGGCGATCTCCTACCTTGAGAGCATAGGGATCCTCTCGTTTTTTTTCTTTTTATTTAAATTAATCTCAAAAACCTAATTCCAAAATTCCAAAACCCTAATTTCAAAACCATAACTTCGATCCTTGTGTTTAATTGCTTGTTCCTATGGGTGATTCCGAGTGGCAGGAGGTTACACGTAAAAAATGGTGATTCCCGAGTGGCACAGGAGGTTTACAACAACGGTAAAAAAGGGAGGTTCTGATAATTGAATAGGGTCATGAACAGATAACGTTCTCAAAAATTAAAAATATAATATGGAAAGATTTGGCGAAGAACCTCTTCCTTCCATCTTTCCCTCCAACCGTGTATGTCTCCAATATATCCCTCATCCTACCTCACGTTCCTGTTAACTTCATTGTCAATATGTGGGAAGAAATGGACTTTTCTAGTGGACGTAATATTGCTAACATCCGTGAACTTTGGCAGATATGTGGGAAGAAAGGGACTCTTGTGGACGTATATATTGCTAAACACAAGAATAAATTGGGGCAGATGTTTGCTTTTTGCCGTTTCATTACGGTGTCAAATCAGGAAGTTCTAATTAACTCTTTATCTAATATTTGGATTGGGAAATTACGTTTGCATGCCAATATGGCTAGATTTGATAGGAAGGCAGGTGTGAAATCTTTTCATGCTGGTGTTAAGATTGCTAAGTCGGCTCATAGTAATCCTGATGTTAAGAATTCAAAATCCTATGCAAACGCTGCTAAGACGATTACCAAGGCACCTGTTGTTGATGGAGTTAAGGCACATGCTGATGGTGTTAAGCTTTCTGATTCAATTGGTAGTGTAGATACTTCTCCTTCTATTAATCTAAATCAAGATAATGGTAATGATTTTCCTTTGGCTGTGCTAGGCTGTTAGAAAGAATTTAGATCCATTACAAATTCTCGAATAATGTGTCGCAATGAAGGTTTTCCGAATGTGGGAATTAAATATTTAGGAGGATTATGGGTTTTATTTGATTTTCATTTAATGGATGCTAGGATTAAGTTTCTTAAGCATGAAGGAGTCTTGTCATGGTTCTCTTCGTTGAAGCCATGGCATGATGACTTTGCCGTGAATGAGCGTCTAATTTGGATTGAGGTTGAAGGTGTCCCACTTAGGGTCTGGCATAATGACACATTCAAAAAAAATTGCAACAAGTGGGGTGAGATGCTTTTTTTGTGATGATAGTGATGGCTGTAATAGACTTTCCAAAAGATTATGCATTAAATCCTCTCATGAGATGTTGGTATTTGCTACTATACTTGTTACTGTGAAAGGTGTTTCATATGCTATAAGAGTTCGTAAACTTTGTAGCTGGACGCCAACATTTGTGGGAGAAGATTCTCATAGTGATGATGAGGATTCTATGGAATTGCATGATGAAAAAAAGGAGGAAGTGTCGGATGATAATGATGCAGAATCAGTAGTGGGTGATGACTTGGAACAAACTATTAATCAGTTTAATGATGCTCATTCTCCAGAGAATTTTGTTCAAAAGCAAGATATTGGTAATGATGATCTTCAAGATTATGGAGATACGGATGATAAACCAAAAGATACGCCGAAGGATAGTGATCCTTTTAGCTTGGAACCTCTTATAATGAAGAATTGTGGTATGGCTTCAAAACCGACTTGTTCTACGACTCTAATTTTCCCACCAGGCTTTTCTCCAAAATCGAATGGAGATATACAGGGTGATTATTATAACGCATGCAACAGAACCATGTTGAGGTTTCTGAATCCACTCTAAATCACTCCAAAGAAAATTCAAAAAAACATTTTGGATTCTCAATGGTTGAAAGGCTGGAAGAGACGATTAAGGTCGGTGTAGCTTTAGGTTTTAATATGGAGGGTTGTGAGAATACTTTTGCCTCCCTTATTGCGGTAAATGAAGATACCACAATGAATAAATGAATTGCATCTCTATTAATATTCAAGGTTTCGGAGACCTTAATAAAAGGAGATGGATTAAGGATTTGTGTAATAGGCATATGGTTAACTTTCTAGCTATGCAAGAGACTAAAACGTCACATGTTGATGTGTGGTCGCTTCGTCAGGTTTGGGGTAATTCACATTTTAATTTTGCTTCAGCTACTGCGAGGGGGAAATCAGGTGGTATTATTTGTATATGGAATAGTTTGGTTTTTTTAAAGTCTAGAATTCAATGTAATGAAAACTACGTGGTTGTAGAAGGTTTATGGACTCCTAAAGATGTTCGGATTATGTGGATAGTGGTTTATGGTCCGTAAAATTTGTCTAGTAAGATAGCTTTATGGTTTTTGTTGGCTACTATCATTGCTAATTGGAAAGGTATCTTGGTAACCATGGGTGACTTTAATGAAGTTCGTACTGCCGGTGAAAGATATGGTTCCATTTTTAATGAAAGGAATTCAGAGATTTTTAATTCGTTCATTTCTAATTCTTCTTTGTTTGATATTCCGCTGGGAGGTTTCAATTTCACTTGGACGGATAAATGGGGGTCAAAGATGAGCAAGTTAGATCGGTTCTTGGTGTCGGATAGTTTTCTTAATATTTAATGAGTCCGTGGTTGACTATGGTCCTACTCCTTTTTTATTCTTTAATTCTTGGCTAGAAATGGATGGTTTCCATAATCTTGTTACTGATACGTGGAACAATGATGGTATAATTGAAAATAATGGGTTGATTTCATTTAAGAAAAAGCTTCAAAACATTAAACAAGTTATTCGCGAGTGGAGTGCTTCTAAAAGACTAGAATCTCATAAACTAAAGTTAGAACATCAATCGCGACTTTCAGACATTGATGTTAAGATTGATAATAGTTGTGCCTCTGATGAGGATTTCTTAAATCACAGAGATTCCATTAAAATTCTGGGGGATATTGATCGTAGAGAGGCTTACGACTTTGCCTAAAAATCTAGGATAAAGTGGGCTTTAGAAGGAGATGAAAATTCTAGCTTCTTTCATGGATTGGTAAAGAGAAAGCGTAGACATCTCGCTATCACTGGCATTTTAAAGAATGGAGATTGGATTGAAGACCCAATTATTGTCAAATCAGAATTTTTTGAGCATTTTCGTAACAGGTTTCTTCCACATATGGACACTCTACTTCATTAAATATTGAAATGCCTAATCGTCTTTCTCTTGCTCAGTGTCAATCCTTAGAACATCAATGCTCTTGTGAAGAGATTAAAAAGGCCGTTTGGGATTGTGGTAGTGATCGTACCCCGGGTCCAAATGGTTTCACTTTTAACTTTATCACTTCCTTCTGGGATCTTTTGGAAGCTGATGTGGTTAGATTTATGCATGATTTCTTTCACTCTGGGACTTTTCCTAAAGGGTGTAATTCGTCTTTCATCTCATTGATCCCTAAGGTTCCAAACGCTAAATTTGTTTCTGACTTTCGGCCTATTAGCCTCATAGGCTGTCAATACAAAATTATTGGAAAAATCCTTGCTAACAGGCTTAGTACTGTAATTGGGAGTTGTGTTAGTTCGGAGCAGACGACTTTCATCAAAGGTAGGAATATTCTTGATGGCCCCCTCATCTTGAACGAAGTTATTGAGTGGCATAAAAAAAGAAAAAAGAGCTCATGATTTTTAAAGTTGATTTTGAGAAAGCGTTTGACTCCGTTAGATGGGACTTCCTTGACTTAGTTATGGAAAAGCTTGGTTTCGGTTTGAAATGACGTTTTGGATTCATGGTTGCTTGAAGAATGCCCGCTCTTCTGTTCTTGTAAATGGATCCCCTACTTCTAAATTTGAGTTGTTTAAGGGCTTAAGACAAGGAGACCTGTTATCTCCTCTCCTTTTTATACTTGTGATGGAAGGTCTTCATGCCATCACGTGTAAATCTGTGGATTTGGGTCTCTTTAGAGGTGTTTCAAATGGTCGTGACAACTTGAGTATTTCTGATCTGATGTATGTAGACGATGTGATCTTCTTGGGCGAATGGTCTCAGTCTAATATTCAGAACCTCCTTTGTATGCTTCGATGTTTTTTCTTAGTGTTGGGCCTTAAAATTAATGTTCAAAAAAGCAACATTAGTGGTGTTTCTGTTCCTGACGAGGATGCTGCTGATATGGCCAAGAGTGTTGGTTGTGGTGTTGCTAATTTTCCCATGAAATACCTAGGTGTTCCTGTTGAATGCAATATGAGTCGTTGTGCTCATTGGAATCCTATCATTCAAAGATTTTCTTCCAAACTTGCGCAATGGAAAGCTCGTCTTTTATCTGTTGGTGGACGTCTTTCTTTGATCAAGTCTGTGCTAGGTAACCTTTCTACTTACTACATGTCGATTTATTTGATGTCTGTGTCTATTCAAAAGAAGTTGGAATCAATGCGAAATAACTTCTTTATTGGTGGTGAGGAGGGCGACAAGAAGATAACATGGGTAAGGTGGAAAAAATGTTTAGCAAGCAAAAAGTTAGGAGGGTTAGGTATTGGCAGTATTTATGCTCTAAATCTAGGGCTTCTTTTTAAATGGATATGGAGGTTTCGTTGTCATTCTAACGACCTTTGGGCTAGAGTAATTAAAAATGTATACGGACACAATGGAGGTATCCATGATGATCGCGTGCATCCTTATAGTACATGGGGTGATATCTTGTCTTCAGTTAAACGTCTCAAACAGAATGGCATAGATTTACTTGCTTTATGTGTTTAGGAAATTGGGGACATGGTGTTCGTACTAGTTTTGGAATGACAATTGGTGGTGGATAAGTTCCTCTCAAAACTGTATATCAGCGCTTTACATGCTCTTGATTATGATAGAGATAGGAAGGTAGCATACTGGTTGATGGTCCGTGTGATTTGGTTTCAGCTCTTAGAGGCTTCCCTAGTGGAGGAGTTGAGAATCGCTATCAATGACTTTGAGCGCCATGGTAGGGGAGAGAGGTGCCCGGCGCATTTGCGGGGGGGGACGTAGGGGTGGAGGACGGGAGAGTAAGTCCCCAGGGGGGGAGGCCAGGGGCGCGACCACCCACCCCCAGAATGCTACATTGCAGCTCTGTTATGAACTTTCATTATAAAAATAAATAGAATAAATGACGTCTCCCCTTCCTCAACTCTTGGTCTCACATCACATTGAGTCGGGGATTCCACTCCAGCCAACTCCACTCGTGGCCCCCCCCCTCGTCGGGAGTGAGTGACTCATGACTGTTTCATGTGTGGTGTGTTGGACTACTACTCTCCTCACTCGCCATTGCGACAGGGTCTACTTGCGGAACCAAAACACTCTCTATACATACCCCACCGTCCGGTAACTCTCAACACTCCACTGCTAGGGACCACTCAAACTAACTACCCCCCTCATACCCCCCGCAACCTACTAGCAACCTATTGGGAACGAAACAAAAAAAAAATTAGCATTATTCTACGTCACACATCTCGAGCCCAACTCCCACCCTATCAATCCCGGGCTACACCACGGCGATTGACCCCACCACTCCCCTGTATAGCGGTTAGAATGAGGCGGACGTGAGTGAGGCGAGCCGAGATACCGGAACCGGGAGAGCTGGAGGGGTGGCTTCCAGAAGAAACACAACTACACGCCTATCATAATCACGAAGGACCCACTACCACGAAACCACAAATTAACGCGGTAACGGCCGAATGTCGGATAACAGGAAAAGATCAAATAGTAAAGCTAGATAAGGTACGATTTACTACTGAGGTCCTGAGGGCGATCAAGACTCCCGCTACCCTACCGGAGGAACGGTCCAGGGCGGGGGCTACTGGGGGGTGGAATTTAGACGGGGGGCATTGGTGTCGGGCGCGGGCCCCGGGGTAGGAGGTGGGGGGTGGTGGGGGGGGTCCTCTACTTGTTAACGAAGTATCAGCCCGCCCTCTGGGGTCGCTTTCGGGCAATTTATTTCTTTTTTTTATGCTCATCCCCCCAAGAGAATTGGGGCGCAGAGTAAGGAAGGTTCGTCGAGACAGCAAAACTCTCTTTTCTAGCGACCTTAAGCAGGTACTACCGACTCTGAGCTACCTCCCCCGTCTACTAGTAAGCAGCCACGCACTCGCCAAGCCCTAAGCCCGTCCGCCTTCCTGTCGTGACGTGGCCCTGCAGAAGAGGTCGCCCCCAAAAATACAACATTTTCGCAATACTGCGGTCTGCGAGACCGGGCAGCCTGGGCCACCGGGGTCCAAAGACCCCCCCAACCTCCTCGGGAGCCTCCCCCGGGGGAGGGCAAGACCACCAGAGTAGCCGCCGCCAGTAAATGTATACGGACACAATGGAGGTATCCATGATGATCGCGTGCATCCTTATAGTACATGGGGTGATATCTTGTCTTCAGTTAAACGTCTCAAACAGAATGGCATAGATTTACTTGCTTTGTGTGTTAGGAAAATTGAGAATGGTGTTCGTACTAGTTTCTGGAATGACAATTGGTGTGGAAACAGTCCTCTCAAAACTTTATATCCACGTATATACATGCTTTATTCTGATAGAGATAGGAAGGTAGCGAACTGGTTTAATGTCTGTGATTGGTCTTCAGCTCTTAGACGGCTTCCTAGAGGAGGAGTTGAGACATCTCAATTCAATGCTTTGCTTTCTTCTATTTAGGATGTTGTTCTTTCTGATCAAAATGACTCCTGGATGTGGACTCTCAATGCTTCTACTGGCTTTACTGTTGCTTCTACTAGATCATTGATTGACGCTAATTCTTTAGTAGTGGACTCTAATACTACTCGTTGGAATCGTAGCGTTCCCATAAAAATCAACGTTTTCTTATGGAGATTGGCTCTTAACAAGCTTCCTACTAGAGTTAATTTGGATAGAAAAGGTATTGACATTGACTCGACCTTGTGTCCTATCTGTGGTGAGGATGTCGAAACCGTCAAATCACATTTTCTTCTCTTGTGAGATGGCTAAGGATCTGTGGGCGTTGTTGGCTCGTTGGTGGGAGCTAGATATTCTGTTTTGCTCTAATTTTCTAGAGTGGAGTTCATGACTTGATTCCTTGCATCTCCCGTCTAAGGCGAAGAACTTTTTGGAAGTTGTAAGAGGGACTATCTTGTGGTCTATTTGGTATTTTCGAAATCGGTCGATTTTCTCGATACCCCCTCCTAAGAAGGCAGTATTATGTGATTCTATTGTTTCTCATTCTTTTATTTGGATTTCATCTAGAAATCCTAAATTTAAATTTAGCTGGGTAGGTTGGATTCAAAATCCTTTAGCTTCTATAGCTTGTATGTAATCTTTTCTAGCTTTTGCTAGTTTAATAAAAATCTGTTGTTCAAAAAAAGATCGACTTTGTAGACCTTGTTTTGCAACACTGGTTTTCTCTAAACATGGGAGTTACCTTCTATGGGGTTTGAACTTAAGACCTGAACTAGAGAATCTGAAGCCCTTACCATTAGGCCACAATTATATTACTTTCTTCGTCCCGATATAATTGTCTTCATTTGTTATGATTTGTTTTAACTCGCCTGCTATCTCTAAAATGTCATTGGTCATCTCTTGAAAATTTATATTTTTGCTTAACTACTACTCCCTCCGTTCTAAATTATTGTCTCCCGATAAAAAACACACAGTTTAAGAAAAGCGCATTTATTACTGATTTCTCTCTCTTACTTTTTGACAAAATGACAGTTTTACCCTTAACTAATTAATTAAAGTCTTCTTTAAAGTTTGTAATATTAATTTCAAACAAGGGTAATATAGTAAATTTAATCAAACTTTCTTATCTATTTTTAGTAATGGACAAATAAATTGGGACATCCCGAAAAAGTAACATGGACAATAAAAATAGGACGAAGAGAGTATATCTTAAACTTAATCGCCTCCGTACATCATTCAATCAAAAATATTCTCAAGTTTAAATAGATAGTTCCTAGTAGTTGGCAAACTCATTTAACAGACATTTGCTTAATCAATAATCCCCTTAAAAACAAACATTTTAATTACAAAAGTATTTGGCTTAGAAGTAGAAGCAACAATATAATCAAACACTTATCTATTTAAAAACAATTTTGAAGAATCAAAAGGACAATACTTATTTTTTTATGCGATGTTCGTTTTTCACAAATAGCATGATAGTTTCTTAGAGCTCAAGGTACAGACGAGCCGTCGTGCTCGTGCCGTCGTGCAAAAGTGGTGTCACATCACCACTTTTTCCCATAACATCAAAATACCCCATAACACCAAAAACAGGCTCCCTGGTTAACACCAACATTTCTGGTGTTATGAAGACCCCACTTTTTTTTTTCATTCTATACATATTAAAAAAAAACTTTTTATATAAAATTCTAATTCTAATTTCATTAATAACTAGAAAAACATTACATAAACTTAAATAAAAAAAGTACATATAAATAAAATGCGACAATAATTTAGAAATTAAAATATTTAGCCCGGGTATAAAGTGATAGATATATTAGGTTTTTATAGTGTTAAAATGGGGAAAAGAAAAAAACGGCTACTTTGGGAGCCTTAAAATTTTCTAGCCGTTGCCTTCCAACTACAAAATTCAAATTAAAAAAATAATAATAATGCACGAAAAGGCCAAACATGAAAACGCAAGACACGATACAGTGTCTAGCGTTTCGTGTGACGTTTTCCGGTAGCATTTGGGCTGGCTCTACCAGCGCCACACACGAAAACGCCACATCTGTTGTGGCCCTCGCAGCTTCGTGTGACGTTTTCGTGCCAAAACGCCAAAAAGTTTCACCGTAACGTGCCCTCTTAACGTAATTCAACGAAACAACCATATTTATCCACTAATCTTGTTTTTAATGTGTGACTGTGGGACCAATTCCCTACTTTTATTTGGTAGCATCAAAATTGGCTTTTGGTTTACTTTAATTTGCAACATGAAAAATATCTAACCTTTTTACATGACTTTTTGAGGCATCTTAAAGATAAGTATTCGCCAAAGAGAGTAAAAAGTAATAGGAGTAACTAATAAGGAACAAAGGGATATATGAGTGGGATAGACAAGACAATGGGTTAAGTCAACAACCAAATAACTTCATACCTCCCCAATTATTGTTTCCTAAAAATTAACTTAGAAAACAATAAATCAAATCAAATTAAGAATTTGTATTTAAACAGGTTGGTTCACTTTGAAGTTTGAAGTATCATTTCTCTTGTGAAAGTTTAAAATCTGAAGTATCATCGCCTGTTCTTTTGAATTAACACAAAGGGTAATACAATATAAATTCCTTTTTCCCTTTTGTTTGAATCCTGTTATAACCTTTAAAATTGAGATTAATCATTGATTGATTAATCTCATATCGAGCGTGTTAGGCGGGTTTCTCATCTTGGGTTTTTGTAATTTAGAAGGGTCAAAACGGGCAAATTAAAATTCGGATCTTTTTTTGCGGTTTCGTCCGATTTTTTACGATTTCGTCCGTTTTTTACCATTTCGTCCGTTTTTTTACGCTTTCGCCCGTTTTTTTTACGATTTCGCCCGTTTTTTACGATTTGGTCCGTTTTTTACGATTTCGTCTGTTTTTTTACGATTCGGCCCGTTTTTTTACGATTTAGTCTATTTTTTTACAATTTCGCCTATTTCTTTACAATTTCGTTCGTTTTTTTTACGTTTTTGTCCGTTTTTTATATTTTGGTTCGGTTTCGTCTGTTTTTTTTATCGATTTCGTCATTTTTTTCAAGTTTCCGTTTGTTTTTTTACGTTTTAGTCCGTCTATTTACGTTTTCATTCGATTTTTACCTTTTTTACGTTTTCATTAGGTTTCGTCAGTTTTTTAATATTTCGTCCGTTTTTTTACGATTTCGTTCGTTTTTTACGATTTCGCCCGTTTTTTTACGATTTCGTCTGTTTTTTTTACGATTTCACCCGTTTTTTTACGGTTTAATCCGATTTTTTACGATTTCGCCCGTCATTTTACGATTTCGTTCGTTTTTTACGATTTCGTCCGTTTTTTACGATTTCGTCTCATTTTTACGATTTTGCCCTTTCTTACGATTTTGTCCGTCTTTTTACGATTTAGTCGATTCTTTTACGATTTCGGCCGTTATTTTACTTTCTCGTCCGCGATTTTACGTTTTCGTTTTCTTTATTCGTTTTCGTCCGTTTTACGTAAAAAGGACAATAACGTACAAAAATGTAAAAAAATAGACGAAAACGTAAAAAAACGGACGTAACCGGACGAAAATGTAAAAAGACGTACGGAAACGTAAAATAACGGAAGGAAAGGTAAAAAACAAACGAAAACGTAAAAAAAGCACGAAAACGTAAAAAAACTAGACTATACGTAAAAAACGGACGAAATCATAAAAAAACGGACGAAATCGTAAAAGAACGGACGAAATTGAAAAACGCGGACGAAATCGTAAAATAACGGACGAAATCGTAAGAAAGCGGGCGAAAACGTAAAAAACAGACGTAAACGTAGAAAAACAGACGGAATCGTAAAAAACGGACAAAAACGTAAAAAAACGGACGAAAACGTAAAAAAACAGACGGAATCGTAAAAAACAGACGAAAACGTAAAAAACTGGACGAAAACGTAAATATACAGACGAAATCGGACGAAAACGTAAAAAAACAGACGAAAACGTAAAAAAACGGACGAAAACGTAAAAAAACAGACGGAATCGTAAAAAACGGACGAAAACGTAAAAAACTGGACGAAAACGTAAAAAAAAGGACGCAATCGTAAAAGTTTGGTTGGTTTCTATTCGGATTCAATCCAAACTCAAAGGCGTTCTTGAGGGTGTATACTATGGTTTGTGGTGGTATATGTGGAACTTTCGCAACAAGCTTCTGTTTGATAAGAAGATCCCTGAAAAGGCGCTGATATTTGATAATTTAGTTTCTAGTTCTTTTTATTTTTTTTTAGAACGGCAACTATTATAAATCTAGTTCTTTTTATTGATGTAAATTCAGATGTAAAGCGTCGTTCAAGTGGGACGATTGGCTTAAGAACCTTTATATTGTTCTTGTTTGATCTAGCTCCTTGCTAGTGTTTTAATAAATCGTCGTTCAAAAAAAAATATAACATTAAGCATTGATTGAGATTTCTGACCGTTATGTCTAATTATATAGGTAAACTTATATATCAGCATACTGTCGGAGACAACAAGAGCACACATACTTCTTCAAAATCAATAACATATTACCGAATCCATTTAAGCATACAATTGGTCACATTTTTCAAACCTGTTAATCATTTTCCTAAAACCTTATTTAAAACAAACATCACCTAGCAGTTGTCTATATATATAAGACGCTTGACGTGAATCAGTAGAAAAGAAAATAAATTACTGCCGACCTCTTAACATTCTACTACTATTGTGGCACATGGGAATATGAAATAACCGCAGGTAACATGTGCAATGATGCATGGGTACTAACGTTAGCGTTATTAACGGTTATCTCCTACTTCATGTGGATTTTCACATGGAATGTGTAATCTCCATGTTGCAAGGTTTCTCCATTTCCCCAATTAAAAGTTTGTATATGTGTGTCGGGTCAGTGAGATATACTTAGAGCCTTTTTGTTTATATTTAATTAAATGATGATTTAATGTAGATACTATCAGTTATGTTATCTTTTTATTTTAAATCATTATTTTTGATCAAGTGAAAAATAAACAAGTTTTCACATGATTTAATAAGTTAAGTTTTTTCATATTAAGTCAATTAATGTTGGGAAACATGCATACTTTTATTAGTATAGATCGAATAACAGTAACAAGTAAATTAACCGAAAGAATTAACAGATAATTAAAGCAGTAAAAGAACGAGGCTCGTGTTTAACACGATTCCCTTAAAACAGATTCGCCGTCTGTTTCCCAGGGTACAACGTCCAAAGCTGTTGTACAGCCGGACTTGACAATCTGACCTGAAAGATTACGGAGATGATCGAGGTTTATGATCGATGGAACTGCTGGAAATCGTCTGCTGCGTATGGTATATTGGAGTTGTGTTTTTTCTGTGTACCTAAAACGAATGAGAAAGGTTGTTTATATAGCTAAACCCTATCTTGGTCAGTAAGCCAAGATAGGTGCTAAAAATCAGCCGTGTAGATATATTCAACCATTCAAACTGATTAGATAAACCTTGCTCACAAAGTTTTATCTTAATCCTTTAGTTTGAATGAAAAGAATATTCTGGAAACTTATCTGGAAAGGAAACGAACCAGCAGCAAAAAGATACGCGCATAGGCGACCTTTCGGAGCTGCATTCGTGTCCGCAGGTCGGGCGGGCTCGCATGAGTTCAGAAGCTTCGAACCCATTTTGGCCCAGAAATCCCATTTTCTGCACCCCCCCCCCCCCCCCCCCCCCCCCCCCCCCCCCCCCCCCCCCCCCCCCCCCCCCCCCCCCGCGCACGTAGGCGTGGGAGCATAACCAACCTAAAGGAATTTGGTAGCCAATACCAAGACTTCCTTATAAACCACTATCCACTTCCCTTTTTGGGCGATGTGGGATAGCTTCAAGTTCCCAGATTTTGTATTTCACGTGCCTCACTTTGAGACACGATATCTCATTCATCTTAACTCCACTTTGGACATACTTTAGCTCGTTGCGAAGCTCTCTTCGAGGAGAACGCAAAGCCCCAATCTAATATAAAGATATATAACATCTACATATGTTAAATGGTGTCCAAAGTTTGCAAGACCTCACTTTGCAAAACCATATTTTCCAACAATCCCCTACATGAATGGAGATCGGTCAAAAACATCCGAAAATTTTGGCAAAATTTCTGCGGTTAAGTCCTGCATAGGATAGGTAGGTGTGACCCTTTAAACCTTCCCTTGTGAGATGCAGTAGTCTCCATTGGTATGAGTAGAGCAATGTCTTGAACTCGACACCCATTACGTCGACGACATACACACTCACACAGAACCTCCTTGACCTTTGTCAAGGTCTCTTAGTCGTGCCGTCATGGTCAATGTGCACTTAGCCTGGTTCTGCAGAGCTTTTAGGAATTGCCCCCCCCCCCCTCCACAATTTCCTTCGAAGTGACCTCACTTCTCTCTCACATAGGTGTTTCATCTTGAATCATTAAAAATATATACTTTCAGATTTCATCTTGAATCGTTATGCTTTATGATTTCATCTTGAACCATTAAAGTCATATGTTTAACCTCTCAACAAGTCACTTTGTTATAGGAATGGACTAGGAAGTTACAAGTTAAGTAACTCCCCCTCACCCCCCCCCACATTGAAGTTGACTTCCCCACATTTATAGGATTGGTTGTTCCTATTGAACTAGATCTTGGGATATCTTCAGTCAACTATGTTAGGTTTTCCAATAAGAAACTCATTCCTTCGAGGGATTTTGTCCACATTCTTTGGGCCGATCTTACTAACTAACTCTCGGCCTTTAAGCCTTTTGTTAACGGATCGCGATGTTATCCTTTGGACGCCACATAGTCAATTAAGACTAACTCTGTTGTGAGTACGGTGTCGTATTGAGTTTATGTCGCGACGGATTATGTCTAGACTTTCCAATATAATATGTTTGAGCTCTTCTCATGGCCGACATTTACTGTCTCACAATTATACTAATGGCCGTTACCAGTTTAGGCCACCTTGGTATGTCCTCGACGATTGACGTAGCCTTCCGCCTCTTTCCGAATTTATCTAGGCGATAAATTCTGATTCCTCTGTGGACCTTAGCTATAACAGTTTGCTTAGAAGCTTTTCTAAGATATAGTGGGCCCCTCCTAGGGTAAACACATATCACTAGTCGATCTAGATCCTTTATGTCAGATATCCATTTGCATCACTGTATCCTTCGTTACCAGCAGGATTGTCTGTCATAATGCAGTCTATAATCGGACTGTATCTCAAATATGAAGTACCCATGTTTATAGCTTTCAATGTGAAATAATTGAATTACTGTATTTTCCCTACTTAGCCTACGTTAACTGATATGCTAAGTCAGGTCGGGTACCTGACTTCAAGTACATTACATGCCCAAATAATCCTTGAATGACTTAATTGGGCAACACCTAGCCTTTATTTTAGATAGATGCTTACGGCGTGTCAATTGGAGTTCTAGCTTGGCCGGAATCCCCTGCATTATGAGTATTAAGAATTTTGTCCACGTAATGTGCTTGACTTAACACAAGTCCATTCTGAGTTCGTATGATCTTTATTCCAAGGATCACATCAGCCAAACCCATATCCTTCATGTCAAATTTTGATTTTAACATGTCTTTAGTAGATTTGATCATCTTGTCATTGCTGCCAACGATAAGCATATCGTCAACATACAAGCACAAAATCACATATCCACTACTTGTGTCCTTCACATAAACACACTCGTCGCATTCATTAATTTTGAATCCACTCTCTAGCATGGTGTGGTCAAATTTTTGATGCCACTGTTTGGGAGCTTGCTTTAAGCCATTTAATGACTTAACAAGTCTACAAACCTTGCCCTCTTGTATAGGAGCTAAGAAACCCTCAGGTTGGTTCATATATATTTCTTCTTCTAAATCTCCGTTTAGAAATTCCGTTTTCACATCCATTTGGTGAACTTCTAAATTTCGTAATGCGGCAATAGCAAGTATCATTCTAATCGAGGTTATTCGCGTAACGAGCGAATAAGTATCAAAGTAGTCTAGACCTTCACGTTGTCTATATCCTTTGATTACCAACCTTGCTTTATATTTGTCAATGGTGCCATCAGCTTTCATCTTCTTCTTGAAGATCCATTTATAGCCTAGTGGTTTACAACCAGGAGGTAAATCCATGAGCTCCCACGTATTGTTTTGTAAAATAGACTCTATTTCACTTTTGATGGCTTCTTTCCATTGTTGCCATTCTGAGGAAGTTACCGCTTCTCGGTAAGACGTGGGTTCATTTTCTACCATAAAAGAAACAAAATCGGGTCCAACGATTCTCGTTTTCTTGCCTTTTGCTTTGCTTGGTTCAACTTCTTTTTTCTCGGTTTGATCTTGTCTCTCATCTTGGAGATCATTATCATCTCGTTGTCTCTTATCTTGGACAACTTCATCATCTAATTTGGCTTAGCTTTCAGTTTCTTTTGATAAACAAGGAAATATGTGTTCAAAGAAAGAAGCATTCCTTGATTCTATTACTGTATTCTTTTGTATATCCGGATTTTTCGATTCATGTACAATGAAACGATAAGCATTGTTGTTCTTAACATATCTAATGAATATACAATCCACAGATTTAGGTCTAATCTTTTGGGCCTTGGGAGTTGGCACAGCTACCTTGGCTAAACAGCCCCATACTCGTAAGTACTGATATGATGGTTTTTGTCCCATCCATAATTCATAAGGAGTCTTTTCCTTTTTTTTACGAGGTATCTTATTTAAAAGATAAGTAGCCGTCAAAATGACTTTCCCCCACATGTCCTGACTCATACCAGAACTAATCAACATGGTAGTAACCATTTCCTTCAAGGTACGGTTCTTCCTTTCGGCTATACCGTTTTACTGAGGTGAATAGGGAGCAGTGAACTCGTGTCTTATTCCATGTTGCGCACATAACTCGATGAATGGAGACATGTATTCACCTCCTCTATCACTTCGTACAACCTTGATTTTCTTACAAAGTTGATTCTCAAATTCGTTTTTTTTTGTATAAACAAAACTTGGTCTATAGCTTCATCTTTACTTTTCAACAAGTAAACATAGCAATACTTTGTACAATCATCAATAAACGTGATAAAGTGCTTATTGACACCCTTCGTGGGTAGTGATTTTAAATCACATATGTTTGTTTGTACCATATCAAGTAGTTTGGTTGTTCGCTTAACCGTTTGAAGGATGTTTTGTAAGTTTTGTGCTTAACCACAGTTTCAATTTTAATTGAATCAATATGGCAGTTTGGTCTGCTATTAAAAATAATCAAATGACACAATGGAAATAAAAATTTAATGTCAAAGTCGAGCATGGCCCACCTTAGAAGACTCAATCCAGTAAGCAGAAGAGTTTATTTTTCTTGAATTTCATTCTTGAAACCTTACATTGAGTTAAACAACATTCATGGAATAAACCCCTTACCCACATTACATTTAATTCTTATCCGAAACACCACTTACCAGCACAAAAACCTAAAACGACCACCAAAATGTTACCGGAATACACTGAACTACACTCAACTAACACCAACCTACATATACTTCATACAAAACCCACAACCAATCCAATCACACCTCACTAACTATCTCAATGACAACTAAATCCAATACCACTTAAATCCCTCTATCCCCACAAACACCTACCCCTTCCTTAATACTACACCACCCCCCCATCAACCTACACCTTAAACCCCCCCACATTCACTACTCCCAATACACATACCAACACAACACAAATATCTATTCAACTAAATTACAATCCAACTCCTCTTTCATCCTTATTACTCATACTCCACATTCCAAATAAACACCAACTAAACTTCTCCTACACTCAAAAAATAAAAAACAAAACAAATAATCGTAAAGTACTACATTTTCGATTTAGGTATCAACTTTAAAATGGAGTGAGGTGTAGACTATACTTTGACTTTGGAGTGTGGTCTTTTCTCCTTCATGCAGAGTGATATTATATGAGGACAATATAATCTTATACTTTCTTATTTTCTAAAATCATTTTTTTTTTATTTAAGAATCTTATTTTCCAAAAATTTAAGCGCTGTGTTTATCTAATCTTTAACACCCTTCTACTGTAAATTAGATATTGGTCAACCTTCAGCCAACTTTATTCACTAATTGTGTGTGTGTGTGTGTTTCATCCCCTAAAAAAATCTCCCAATGGTCTGTAGTCCACCAATTTAGATACTCCTCTCCCACCCTCCCTTCCCCTCCTCCCCACTTTAGATTTTCCATGTCACTATCTCATAATTCGCCAGATTCAACTGCACTTGTGTGTGTACTTTATATGTCTACCTTATTCTTACACTATAAAAAATCACTCAACTCACTTATATGTCAGTTTTACTTCATATATAGATATATACACTCAATTTTGTCTCCATCACCACTCTCTCACATCACTACCCCCACCCCTCCTTAAATATACAAAAACAACCTAGGAGGTGTGTATCTCACCAATCGTAAATTGATTGATACAATTTAATGGGTGTTTTAAACAATCTTTTTACTCATATTTGTTTCGATTATAATAACATCGCACACCCAATCAGAGATAGAGAGAGTGTGTCAGACACCACCCAATCTAGATATTAATGAGTAGTCACTTCTCAGCGCTCACTCAAAGTATAGACTCAATATAGACAGCCTAGTTGTACTACCTCTCATCTCACTCTCTCACTGCTCACCACCGCATACAATAACCTATGTAATGAGCTTCAACATTCCCATATATCTAAATTTTAAGCTATATCTCTCTTCGCCCCCAATACTTTAAACACTCTTACAATCTTTTAAAACTAATTAAGAAACTCAACAACTCTTTTAATAAAACTCAGTTCTAATAACTTTACCTTAGCTAATAATATCCCAACATACTAACATCACAACTAATCGAACTACCATTAACTTTACTCACAAGGTTATCATAAACAATCAACCCTCATTCCCTATCAACTTTCTATTATGTAATCTCTCTCGTAGCGCTACAATGCTCTATCAATTCACTGTTGTTTTAATCATGTCTTCATCTCGCACCTATGTGTGTTATATCTCATGTGAGTCTGTGGGTTCACACCTGTTTGTAATCCTATAAACTTCTACCCCTATAATTATACTCTACCAATTATGTGTGTAGTGACATCCTCACTCTCTCAAAAGAGAGACCGCCACCCAAAACGAAACACATCCCTCGAGTGCTCATCTTAAAATCCGGACTAGATGAGTAAACTGCTTTCTAATCTAAATCCACGACTACTATAATCACTCTCACGCTCAATGTGTTAGATTTGTTGTACAATATCCTACAATTATTACCACTCACATTTTCAAGAGGAGATATAGATATATACCGCCCGCCACAGGAAGCGTCTTTTAGCGTCTCCGCCCCTCGCTATCATTCTCACTATTCCCATATTGTTTCCCAGCCCCTGTGAGTTGAAGTCTTTTGATTACGTGTAGGGATAGACAGTTTCTTTCAAGAACCGCACAAGGCCCAAGGTGGTGAGATAGAAGAACATCTTCTGTTGCCACCTCTTGAAATTCTGACCATTGAATTTTTCTGGTTTTTCCGCATGATTAGCTACTGTGGTGGTAGCAACCGGCGCACCGGTTGTGTTCACAACAGTAGTCGCAGGAGGAGGAGTTTGAGTGTTAGTCATCCTGAAAGATTAACACACACAGTTAAACAAACTGTAAATAAACGGTATCTGCCTGTACCGGATATGTTTCACAGAAACTCAATCTAGGTTTAAGTGAACAAACATATCAGTTTAATAGAAACTCAGTCCTGGTTTCTATAAGTAAACTGATTCGAAATTTTTTCTTAAGAAAACGTAATGGATCTGTAAACTGCAAATAAAATCTGTTTTGTTAAACTGATTTCCAACGAAACTCTATCTTGGTTTCGACAGAACCAGTTTATTAAAAAAAACCTGTTAACAATATTAATCCGATTTAACAAAAGCGTTTTAATTCTGCTGCTCCGAAAGGTCGCCTATGCGGGTATCTTTTTGTTGCTGGTTCGTTTCCTTTCCAGATAGGTTTCCAGAATATTCTTTTCATTCAAACTAAAGGATTAAGATAAAACTTTGTGAGCAAGGTTTATCTAATCAGTTTGAATGGTTGAATATATCTACACGGCTGATTTTTAGCACCTATCTTGGCTTACTGACCAAGATAAGGTTTAGCTATATAAACAGCCTTTCTCATTTGTTTTAGGTACACAGAAAAAACACAACTCCAATATACCATACGCAGCAGACGATTTCCAGCAGTTCCATCGATCATAAACCTCGATCATCTCCGTAATCTTTCAGGTCAGATTGTCAAATCCGGCTGTACAACAGCTTTGGACGTTGTACCCTGGGAAACAGACGGCGAATCTGTTTTAAGGGAATCGTGTTAAACACGAGCCTCGTTCTTTTACTGCTTTAATTATCTGTTAATTCTTTCGGTTAATTTACTTGTTACTGTTATTCGATCTATACTAATAAAAGTAAGCAGGTTTCCCAACATTAATTGACTTAATATGAATTAACTTATGAAAAAAACTTAACTTATTAAATCATGTGAAAACTTGTTTATTTTTCACTTGATCAAAAATAACGATTTAAAATAAAAAGATAACATAACTGATAGTGTCTACATTAAATCATCATTTAATTAAATTTGATTTAATAAAAAAAATAAACAAAAAGGCTCTAAGTATATCTCACCGACCCGACACACATATACAAACTAATAATTGGGGAAATGGAGAAACCTTGCAACATGGAGATTACACATTCCATGTGAAAATCCACATGAAGTAGGAGATAACCGTTAATAACGTTAACGTTAGTACCCATGCATCATTGCACATGTTACCTGCGGTTATTTCATATTCCCATGTGCCACAATAGTAGTAGAATGTTAAGAGGTCGGCAGTAATTTATTTTCTTTTCTACTGATTCACGTCAAGCGTCTTGTACATGCATATATAGACAACTGCTAGGTGATGTTTGTTTTAAAAAAGGTTTTAGGAAAATGATTAACAGGTTTGAAAAATGTGACCAATTATATGCTTAAATGGATTCGGTAATATGTTATTGATTTTGAAGAAATACGTGTGCTCTTGTTGTCTCCGACAGGATGCTGATATATAAGTTTACCTATATAATTAGACATAATGGTCAGAAATCTCAATCAATGCTTAATGTTATATTGTATTACCCTTTGTGTTAATTAGAGGTGGCAAATCTTGCCCATATGTTAACTCATGGGCCTAATGGACCCTTTTTTTTTAAGTTATGGGCGTAATGGACCCTTTTTCTTTTAAGTTATGGGCGCAATGGACCTTTTTTCTTTTAAGTTATGGGCTATTTTTGCCCATCAATAATAATTGATGGGCTAGTATGGGCATATGCCCAACTTTATATGGGATTTTTGAATTACACGTTTTCGTCAGTTTTTTTACGTTTTCGTCCGTTTTTTTTACGATTTAGTCCGTTATTTTACGATTTCATCCGTTTTTTTACGTTTTCGCCCGTTTTTTTACGATTGCGTCCTTTTTTTTACGTTTTCGTCCAGTTTTTTACGTTTTCGTCCGTTTTTTACGATTTCGTCTGTTTTTTTACGTTTTCGTCCGTTTTTTTACGTTTTCGTCCGATTTCGTCTGTATATTTACGTTTTCGTCCAGTTTTTTACGTTTTTGTCCGTTTTTTACGTTTTTGTCCGTTTTTTACGATTCCGTCTGTTTTTCTACGTTTACGTCTGTTTTTTACGTTTTCGCCCGCTTTCTTACGATTTCGTCCGTTTTTTACGATTTCGTCCGTTTTTTACGATTTCGTCTCATTTTTACGATTTTGCCCTTTCTTACGATTTTGTCCGTCTTTTTACGATTTAGTCGATTCTTTTACGATTTCGGCCGTTATTTTACTTTCTCGTCCGCGATTTTACGTTTTCGTTTTCTTTATTCGTTTTCGTCCGTTTTACGTAAAAAGGACAATAACGTACGAAAATGTAAAAAAATAGACGAAAACGTAAAAAAACGGACGTAACCGGACGAAAACGTAAAAAGACGTACGGAAACGTAAAATAACGGACGGAAAGGTAAAAAAACAGACGAAAACGTAAAAAACGCACGAAAACGTAAAAAAACTAGACTATACGTAAAAAACGGACGAAATCGTAAAAAAACGGACGAAATCGTAAAAGAACGGACGAAATTGAAAAAAACGGACGAAATCGTAAAAAACGGACGAAATCGTAAAAAACGGACGAAATCGTAAAATGACGGGCGAAATCGTAAAAAATCGGATTAAACCGTAAAAAAACGGGTGAAATCGTAAAAAAAACAGACGAAATCGTAAAAAAACGGGCGAAATCGTAAAAAACGAACGAAATCGTAAAAAAACGGACGAAATATTAAAAAACTGACGAAACCTAATGAAAACGTAAAAAAGGTAAAAATCGAATGAAAACGTAAATAGACGGACTAAAACGTAAAAAAACAAACGGAAACTTGAAAAAAATGACGAAATCGATAAAAAAAACAGACGAAACCGAACCAAAATATAAAAAACGGACAAAAACGTAAAAAAAACGAACGAAATCGTAAAAGAACGAACGAAATTGTAAAGAAATAGGCGAAATTGTAAAAAAATAGACTAAATCGTAAAAAAACGGGCCGAATCGTAAAAAAACAGACGAAATCGTAAAAAACGGACCAAATCGTAAAAAACGGGCGAAATCGTAAAAAAAACGGGCGAAATCGTAAAAAAACGGGCGAAAGCGTAAAAAAACGGACGAAATGGTAAAAAACGGACGAAATCGTAAAAAATCGGACGAAACCGCAAAAAAAGATCCGAATTTTAATTTGCCCGTTTTGACCCTTGTCCGTTTTGGCGTTGCCCGTTTTGCCCGGTGCCCGTTTAGCCCGTTGCCCATTTTGCCCGGTGCCCGTTTTGCCCGTTGCCCGTTTTGCCCGTTGCCCGTACCCGCCCGGTCCGCCCATTTTGCCACCTCTAATCATAATTAAAGAGGTCATGACATGACGTACGAGGAGTTAGGACACTTTAAATCGTAAATCCAATAACTCGTCGATACGCCATCCGAAGAGGCCTCATTATGAAACTCCCTAGTATTATAGCACTTTGATAACCACTCAATATTCTATATAGCATAATCACCGACTAATCGTTTTAGTAAAATAATATTTATAAAGTAAAAACGTTTATAAATATACTTTTTGTAAAAATGACCTAGTTTGGTCGTTTTAAGTCCGTTGCTCGCGTTTCTTACATCCAATTCTTCGTAGTAAGACGAGTGATCAATATATTACATTTTCAAGTTTTTAAGATTCTGCGATGAATAGTAATTTTACTGTTCACGACAGCTAGTTTATCGTTTTTAGTTTTAATTAGCGTAAACTTGTAATCGTAATAACTTATTCGTTTTAATCCCGATTTTAGTGATTCCTTCGAGTACGTCTTTGTTATTAAAAGATGTATTATATTTTATAAAGTTAATCCCACTGATGAATAGTGCTTTTTACTGTTCATAGTTTATAAAATTACTTTTATAAACTTTAATTATCGTAAACGTCGTAGTTTATTCGTTATAGTTCCGTTTTTAGCGATTCTTTCGAGTACGATCTCGTAATTAAAAGTTATATCATATTTTAGATGTTTTAAAAATATTAGTTTCTGTAATGAATAGTAACTTTTATAAAAATAGTTTTATAAAAGTATTTATAGTCGTAAACTCGTAATTAACGTATCTTTTTCGTTATAAATCGGTTTTTCGAGTTTCTTATCATTTTGGAATCGTCACGAGACGTATTATTATTATTTTATGACAAACCCACTGTATGAGATTCGAATTTAAAACAGCCCCTATGTATTCATGTGTATATCTTTATAAAAACCTTGTTTTATATATTATTTTCTTTAGTAGTTTATTAAGGAAACCCTAATAACTATTTTTAACACATGTGATACTTATAATAATGTCCAAGATCATCCATAGTCCTTATAAATTCATTGTAACAAGTTTAACAATTTACTTTCCATTATTTTCACATGTGAAGATTAAGAAACCTTATAAAACCCTAATTTAACCTAAACATGTTTATACTTAAACCATATGTTAACATACTTTTACATTTATTTTTCCATGATATATATAACCATATGACATAAGAATAAGTGCATAAATTCATAAACATAAGTGAAAACTCATTTTACATATTAAAAAGTCCTTAGTGGTGATTTAGCCATAAATAACATATTACACATAAAATAATGATAATAAAAAGTATGAAGGAATTAGGAAAACCTTAGGGATGATGTATGAGATGGGAAATGAATGCTAAACCCTAATCTTCCCTTTTCTTCCTTAATCCTTGCAAATGATGAACCAATGCTTGAAAACACTTTAGTATGCCTTAGGATTGATGTGTAAAGGGTTGTATGGATTGTATAAAAAAAAATTATGGATTGCTTATGGTTGTTAATTGAGTCATGGCCTTTAGGAGAGAAAGAGAGAAAGAGTATGAAATGGGTTTAAAGGGAACAAGAAAGAAGGGAAACAAGGGTTTATAGGTTATGTTTATGTGTCCCCTTAAGTAGGAATCATCCCATGGAAACAAGGATGGTGTTTCTCTAGTTTATTTTATATACTTTGTATGTTTACTTGCACATTTATAAAAGAAAAGTGTAAGTAAACTTTTGATTAAAAGTAAAGTGTAGTTTTTATATAAAAGTTTACTTTGTAAAGTCTTGGTATTTTGTAAAGTATTTGTTATCTTGTATAAACATATGAGACGTGTATAAATATATACATATGCCTAAAGTTTTATAAACTTTGATCATTGTATATAAACGTAGGTATTTGTTGAAGCGTACGTTGATTTTTAGGGTTCCGGGAAAACCTAATTGTCATTTATCGTGAAACATAAACACTTTCACGTATCCGATAAAATAACTTGTGAAACGATTAATAATTATTCTCAAAATAATTACACCCGTTTACTTTAATTGATCATTTTTAGTTTACGCGATTTAACTTAACGATTTCCATTAAAAACAAACGCGTACAATACTAAAAATAAATTGTGAATTACATAATGTCATACAATGACCTAAAACACGAGGTGTTATAGTCTCCCCCGGTTAGCTGAGCCTTGTCCTCAAGGCTTAAGACGCAGCACTTGACGACGGCCCGGTCTTTGAGAACAGATGTGGGTATTTCTTCCGGAATTGATCTTCGCGTTCCCATGTAAACTCTGGACCTCTCTTGGAGTTCCATCGAACCTTGACTAATGGGATACGGCTTCGCTTTAACCGTTTAACTTCACAATCTGTGATCTCTATAGGTTCCTCGACAAACTGAAGCTTGTCATCAAAATGAAGTCCGTCCAACAGAACGACTAAGGGTTCATCGGCATGACACTTCTTTAAGTTGGACACGTGAAATGTATTATGAACTCTGCTCAGCTCCTTAGGAAGCTCGAGCTTGTAAGCAACGTCTCCAACCCTTTTTATTACCTTGAAAGGTCCAACAAACCTGGGATTTAATTTCCCTCGTTTGCCAAAACGTACAACCCCTTTCCAAGGCGAAACCTTGAGCATCACTTTATCTCCAACCTCAAACTCCATCGGCTTACGCTTCAAATCAGCGTAGCTCTTTTGCCTATCACGAGCGGCTTGCATCCTTTGCTTAACTTGAATGATTTTCTCAGTCGTCTCTTGTACTATCTCTGGACCGGTGAGTTGAACTTCTCCAACCTCAGCCCAACAAACAGGCGAACGACATTTTCTACCGTAAAGTGCCTCAAAGGGTGCAGCCTTAATGCTAGCATGATAACTGTTATTGTATGAAAACTCGACCAATGGCAAATGTTTAACCCAACCATTTCCAAAGTCGATCACACAAGCTCTAAGCATATCTTCGAGAGTTTGAATGGTTCTCTCGCTTTGTCCGTCAGTTTGCGGATGATATGCCGTACTCATATCTAAACTTGTACCCAAAGCTTTCTGAAGTGACCTCCAGAAATTTGATGCGAACCTAGGGTCACGATCACAAATAATCGAGACCGGTATTCCATGCCTTGTTACTACTTCCTTTAGGTACATTCTCGCTAGTTTCTCCAGAGGGTCAGTTTCTTTCATGGGTATAAAGATTGCGGACTTTGTAAGACGGTCAACGATTACCCAAATGGTGTCATACCCTTGTGATGACTTAGGAAGCTTTGTGACAAAATCCATCGTGATATTGTCCCACTTCCATTGAGGTATCTCGGGTTGTACCAACAAACCCGATTGTCTCTGATGTTCGGCCTTGACCTTAGCACAGGTCAAGCACTTGCTAACATAGGTGGCGATATCAGCTTTCATATTGGGCCACCAATATAGCTTCTTTACGTCTTGATACATTTTCTCGGAACCTGGATGGATAGAATACTTCGATTTGTGGGACTCGTGCATGATCACAGTCCGCAAATCGCCATAACAAGGTAACCAACTCCTGCCATTGAGGCATAGGGTTCCATCCGTACGAGGTTCCAACTTTTCCGTTCTAA